>CALNVZ010001515.1:76286-90722 GCA_940671915.1 Paracentrotus lividus
TTGCAAGCAACTGCTCATTTTTATGCATACGGAATCAAGCTGAAGCCTAGCAAAAGCAATTGCTACTTTTTATGCATCTGACCCATTGTTGTGCGCACCATTTTACTGTTATTACGCGCTTGCGCAACAAGGCAATCCATTTCACCATTCATTTTAGCACAGGTAAAAACCGTTCAATATGACAAAAACCGTTCACTATAACAAAAACGTGAATGACACGTGACATCATGTCAACCAATCACAACTCTTAAAATACTACCACTATTTACTATTATATAAATAATGCATGCTCTACCATGCAACATACTAGATTATGTGCACGACAAATACTAAATTATCCCAATGGCACATTTATTTCACCGAGGCCGTAGGCCGACTTGAAACAGATGTGCACGAGGGATAATTTAGTATTTGGAGTTCACATATAGTTAGTAATGTTGCATTAATAGATGCATGCACTATTTATTATAGTAAATAGACCCCTAGATATTTGACCTTGCCTAATCTGGTTTTATCTTTGCCAATGTTTGCCAAACTTTTGGTGCTAATTAAGCTATTGTGACGTATATTGCCGCTCCGCATATCTATTGTTGTGCGCACCATTTTACTGTTATTACGCGCTAGCGCAACACGGCAATCGATTTCATCATTCATTTTAACACAGGTAAAAACCGTTGAGCATAACAAAAAAACCGTTCAACATACCAGAATGTTGAACGACACGTGACACCCTTTCAACCAATCACAGCTCGTAAAATACTACCACTATTTACTATAACAAAAACGTGAATGACACGTGACATCATTTCAACCAATCACAACTCTTAAAATACTACCACTATTTACTATATCATATTAAAGGGAAAACAATTACCTTTGATTTGATCAACATTAGGAATTATGTTCATTCATGCATGGACAGATATGATCAATCGAGCAAATTAATGTAATTTTCATAACCTTCTGTGATCACTGTAACGCCTCACTGATTCTGGCTGGGTCATTCAGGTTTTTAATCGAGGACATAATATGCTTTAAATTGATATATGATTGATAGGTTTTCAATTGGCATTATTAATTTTGGAAACACTTTTTGACGTATGAACTTCAAGTGAAAATTTCCTCTATTGATTTTGTACAGGGGTTGTACACAAGAATCAATATCTCAATTTCAATTCCTCTAATTATGAAAAGAATCGACTGAAATATCAAGAATTGTGTAGCAAATGGACGGATATATCATCTATCAAAAATTAGAATGAACATGTCATGACCATCGAAGCATTACAAGTTATCACAAAAAGTTATAAAAATGACATTAACTTGCTCAATAAACCATATCGGTTTATGCCTGGATGAACAGTTGCTAAGTTCTAAAATTCTAAAAAATATCAGACTTGTTCTTTTTCAACGTAGGTATATTTATGTACAAATTATCAACCAATAGTCTACCTGAAATCTTTTTACTAATGTTTCGCAGGAATAAATCCCTACATACTTATCCTACACGTTAGAGCAACGTATATCATCTTCCACGTACTCGAACAATTTTTGCCCAAAAAACTATCATGTATATAGGACCTAGTTACTGGAACGCCCTCCCTACAGAGGTTATTGAAAGTCCGTCTTTATATGCTTTTAAACGTAAACAAAAAGAACTTCTTTTTAAAACGTATGATGTCAATGTATAATGAGACCGTTACCACGACCAGATTATCACTTATATATTATGTTTTGCATGTATGTTTTCTACGAAAATAAATTTATTAAAGAAATGTTTCTGTTACCAGCTGAGCATTTATTACTTTGTACAATGTATACACATCTAAGCTAAGGATAAGACTATAACGAACTGCACGTTTTTCTTCTTTACCTTTTTATTTCCTTTCTTACTTTGATTGGTCATGATTAAATATTCATATCCGTTCTCTATTCATTACCACATATCATATCATTAGGGCCTACAGCCTTTTTTAAATACAAGCTTGCTTTCATGTAGGTCCCATCATGTTTGTCTTAATGTAATTTCTGCTTCATATTGGCCATTTATACCTTTATGTTATTTTACATATGTATTATTTTGTTCATTGAATATGTATACCGATGTAACATGAGAGATATGAAAATAAATGAAAATGAAAATGAAATGAAATTAGAGGCTATTGTCTCGCCTTGAATTTGATATATAATTTGGTTGATGTTACAGGCGCATTTTTCGTTCAATAAAGAACCGAACATAAATTTTGAATATGAATACTTGTACCATACCATGGGGGTTGAATAAATCCGCATGCAACTGTATGTATGACTGTCTAATTATTGAAAATTCCCCCTTTCCTAAATTTCATTTAACAAGTAAACAAAGGTAATTGACTGTACAAGTACTCTCAAGAACATACAGTCCACTGCCATTCAAACATGGTTCTACTCTAGTGACCCAACCCATCATCTCATCAAAATGAGGTTTATTAATCAATACTTAGTAAATAAATCTAAAAATGTTTTTCATTAACCATAACAAGATTATCTTAACCACTGAATATGTCTCATTGAATGACTAAAGAAATTATAAAGTTGCACTGGAGTAATAGTATAAATTAAAGCTATGCGTTGAAATATATTTTATAAATTCTATTTCTATAAAATTCATTCATTAAAGTTGATTGCACCTTCAGTTTAGAGACTTGGATGAACATCATAAGAGGATTGCAGGTTTGAGAATCACTGATCGAAGTCCTTTAGAATGGGCACAGTTTTGGATGGAAGACACCATGATAATTATCCCCTACTTCTGCTGTCACCTCCTTCAGCGGTCCCTCTTAGTGTCACTGCCATTCAGTCTGTACAAAGTAATAAATCAATTGAAACATTATCTTAGCAGAATTTTCAAAATACAGATTTGAAAACAGATGAAAGGTAATTTCAAAATATTTATTTTTTTGCATAAATCTAGGGAATAGTAGTGTACATAATTGGTAGATGGATAATTTCTTTGTTTTATGTGTGTGATTTGGTAAGCGCTCAAGTCAATCGCAATTTGAGACTCATGGTGCTTTATGATTATTACCCCGGTTCTAGTTTTTACCAAAATATGTAGCACTTTATCATATAAGGTACCCATTAACACCTGGGTGAAAAAAAGCAAATGTATGCAGAATGCTTTGCTCAAAGACCTAAGTGCCATGCCGGGGATAGTACCCACAACTTTTGCATTCCCGCGCAATGATACGACCACTAGCCTACGACACTAATACACTTCTATAATCATCTACAATAGTCATAAGTATTGCTTTAAAAAAAATCCCACCCCCCCCCCCGAAAAAATAAAATGAAATAAATAAATAAATGAATAAAATAAACTTATCAATGAATTTATGATTTTTTTCCTATTTTGTAAATTTGTTCTTTACATAACATCTGAAGTTATAAGCACAGGCCTATTCACATTCCGTTTTGAAGTAGGCCTTATTCATCATCTCTCATTAACATGAAATTAAACAGGTATTAAATATATGAAATTACCAATAATTCTTGAATGATTGACTGTGACAACAGTTCCATTTCATCATCCTTCAAGCTGTTTAATACAACTTACAAATTCCTTGTCATGGCAGCAACAACTTCATCCACAAAAGAGATCTACACTGCATGGCCTCCTACTTTGTTAAAGGAAAAAAGGAGGAGGAATCATGTTATAGTTTTAGTAAGATTGTTTCTTTTCCAACATTCGATCTAAACACAACACAAAAAGAAAGTTCCCCTATTTCAAATATCAATAGTTTTTTAAATAGCAGGAGTTCAAAAAATATAATTATATGTCCATGTAGGGAATTTAATTAGCAACCATGGGAGCGAATTTTAGGGAATATCATGAAGTCATGCTTCAGTGAGCAATGGTTGAATGCAAAAATGTCATTTTTTGAAGTTCGCAAGCCTAAAATCACAACTTTGATTCAATGATATCGTACCAAATTTTTATATTTCAAACATTTCACGCATCAGAATGTACGCAAAACGTGCTTCCAAACATACGCAAAGGACATTTGCGTAAAATTTCACGGTTGAGTTAGCATGCAGCAAAAAATGCCAAAAGTGCGATTTTTAATTGTATCCATGGTGAAATTGATCAAATATGATGAGATTCATGTGTAGGAAGAGGGTTTTTAACTTTTGCAAAAAAATTAAATCAATTCACGGTTGAATGAACACAAGAAAATACCATAAGTAAGTATTCTTTCCATTTTGTACACTAAAAATCATGTGAATATCTGTTTTGTATTATTTTTATGACCGGTGCACGTGTGTACATGATCCTATTGCATTTATTAAAACTTTCATGCTTCAGTGAGCACGTGGCACTGAAAAAGCTGTTTTTTGATGTAGAGACAACAATTAAATTGCTTACTTTGCTTAACCATAACAATTCGTTTGAAAGTATTCATTTGATTTCATTTTCGCAAAAATCCCAATTTTTTATGCTTCAGTGAACATAAGATATGAGAAACACATGAAGAAAGTTTACGGCCCTGGCACGGCCTAATGGTACGTCCGATTTTCAATTTGACCAAAGTTCCTGTTAGTTAATGACTTCTTAAAGATTTGTGCCAAGTTTCAGGAATTAACTCACAGTATAACGAACAAAAGAATTACAATGAAAATGGGCAATATTTGACTTTTGTTCACTATTGATTTCCTCCCCATTGACTTTACGTATAGAGTTTAAACTAGATTTGGCATTTTGCTGCATGCTCACTCAACCATGAAATTTTACGCAAACGTCCTTTGCGTATGTTTGGAAGCACGTTCTGCGTAAATTCTGATGCGTGAAATGTTTAAAACCTAAAAATTGGTCCGATATCATTGAATCAAAGTTGTGATTTTAAGCTTGCGAACTTCAAAAAATAACATTTTTGCATTCAACCATTGCTCACTGAAGCATGATAACATGATTTTTCCTAAAATTCACTCCCATCGTTGCTAATAAGATTCCCTACATGGACATATAATTAGATTTTTTTTGAACTCCTCCTATTAAAAAAAAATATTGATATTTGAAATAGGGGGAACTTTCTTTTTGTGTTGTGTTTATAAAACAAGCAAAGTGACCATTTCACAAAACTTTTCACATCGAATCTTTGTGAAAATTTAAATTTGACCATGAGAACAGATTTGGCACGATATTTAATGAATGGGACTAAAGAAGCTGCGACTTTTTTAAATATCCAATTCCCAATCAGAATATCGTAAAGCATACTAAAAATAAGAGTATTCTGTTGAACCCAGTATATCTTTGTTGATTTTTACTAACCATTGAATACGTTTGCTGATTTACAAAAATAAAAATTACATGTGAAAAAGCGAAATTTACTTACTGACATTTACGTTTATCTCCTCCATTTTGCCAGCGATCAGACACAATTTTATGCAAATGTATGCAAATTAGGTAAAATCGATTTTATGCTAATTAGGCTTAAAACTGATTTGATGAAACAGCCTCACAAATATCAGTTTTAAGGTACAACTGATTTAGCGTTAAAATCGATTTTAAAATCTGCAATTGACTTTTCTTAGTGAAACACCCCCCTGGTTCGAAAATTATTGATATTTAAAATAAGGGGAACTTTCTTTTGTGTTGTGTTTAGATGGCGACAACATACACTTCCTACCACAGGAATACCACAGGCACCAATCCTCGTTACCACATAACTCTGTGTTATCTTATCACACAGATGGCTGCATGCAAGAACTATGAGACAAACGCATACTAATCCATAAGTATTTTCCACATTACTGAAATATGAAGGAAGTGCCTAAGTCTGCGCACCTCAAAATTGACCTCAATTTTAATAAAAAAGTAAAGTGTTATTTTAAGATTCATCAATGAATAGGCAACGCGCAGACTTAGGCACTCTCACCAAACATAAAATACACAACTTTAATTTCATCTTAATAATAAAATAAATCAATATTCTTTAACACCTCTCGTTAACAACCACTCTCAAAATCGAATTAATCGTAACAAATATATTGGACATAAAATCATTCACAAAAGATAACATATTCGCCTCAGGAAGACTTGAGAACAAAATTAAGTTGACTTCTCTTAACAGAATCGATGAGAGAGGTGATGAAAACAAAATTTTACTTTTCTTTTCAAATAATTAAGCGCGAAATTAATAAAATAACAAATATGCAAGAATGCTACAATTAGTCCGGCATCCCAGAAGATTTATTCAAGCGAAAAGCGCCGGAACAACTGACCCCATAGGGGGTTGGGATGGACCCTGGGCATCACAAAAATGAATTGCTGCCGGGTCTGAGCTGTGGCCTTCCCGCCAAAATCACACATTTTGTGACGTCACTACCGGAAGTTACTTTTGAGACAATGTACAGGGAGGTGCACTTGACACTATCACACAAAACGTGTCCCCAACATATTTTTAGGGCTTCATTTTTTATTTTATTGTTTTAAGTTTGATTAACCGATAGTATACGCTGCACCACAATGAGTTTTCCTGGCATTTTCGTCCCTGAGATCGATGATAGCGACGTTAACATCGCGGAGCGACGTCGTCGATTTGCGACCAATTTGTCTGTTTTTTTTTACTCGTTTTCGGTTTCGAATTTTGAAGTTTTGTTTAGATTGTGTTTAAAATATTCAATTGCTCTGAAACTTTGCCAACGTCTAAAGCAAGTCTTCCGCTTTCTGGAACATATTTGGTTTTATAAGTTACATGTATTTTTATCCTATTTTTGGGCCATTGAAGTAACATGGTTTTAAGGAAAATCGGTCAAAAAGAGAGACTTTTTGAGGGTAATATTTCCGAGCCATTCATAATACACGTGTTGTATGGGGATTAATACCGAACTCATTATAATCTCACAAACATACTCATTATCCCCTTGTCCCCACTATTGTCTCCCTATCATATGCCCCACACCCACCCACCCACTTACCCACACACACACACATACACACACATACACACACACAAACACGCACGCACACTCCTCTTCACCCTCTCTCTCTCCTTCTTACGTCGTCTCTAACGTCTAAGTACTTAATATTGCGTTATAATTTCTTCATGACTTTCAATCCCTCTCTTTGTCACAAATTTCTCCGGTCCCCTTCCACATACCCTCTCTTTATCTTTACTCTCTCTCCACCTCTCTCTGTCTCTCTTCTCCTTCTCTTTATCTCTCTCCTATTACTCCCGTTACACTTCTCTATTAACCCCTCTTACTTCTATCCTCCCCTCTCCCTCCCCCTTTTGTTTTCTCTCTATCAATTTTATTTGCGGTCTGTATAATTTATTTTGCATATATTTTTCATGCAAATTAATTATACAGTGTTCAAGGAAATTTAAAATGTTGTCTTCCTTTAATTTTTTTTTTTTTTTTTTTTGGGGGGGGGGTGTTGAAATTTTCAATTATTTTGGATTAGATCCTTTTAACAGGTATTGATAGAGTAAATCAAGAGAAAATAAAAATTCGTCGGGAGGATTTGAATTGGCTTCCTCAATCTTCAATGTACAAGCAACCCGTTCATTTACCAGCTTTTTCTCCCAGTATGTAAACAATAATTTATTCTGAATATGAACATCACAATCAGTGGAAGGAAAGTTGATCAGGTCAAACAGTTCACATATCTTGGTAGTGTCATCTCAAATGATGCATACAGCACTAGAGAAATAAAAACTCGAATTCCACTAGCCAAGAATGCATTCTCAAAACATAGCAGAACACTGATAGCCAAAAAGCTAAAACAAAGCCTAAGAAAGAGGCTTTTCCAGTGTCTGGTCTGGAGTGTTGCTTTATATGCATCAGAGACGTGGACGATAAAGAAAGCAGAAGAAAGGAGGATTAATAGTAGGGATGGCCAAACAAAGGCAAAAAGCCACTAGAACGGTTTCCACTTCACTGTATGGATGTAGTCACCCATGCATTTACAATGCAAACAATAACCCATGCACTGCCTACTCAATAATACACAGGCAGAGAAACAGCAAACTTTTCAATAAAAAACAGCTTTCGAAATTGTCTTTTGGCCAGTGGTAAATATCAATCATTTTTATTCCTAATTGATCAGTTTCTTCCTTAGAAAATACCTCAGCAGAAGATCAACTTCTCCTGTTGGACAAATTGATATAAAAAAAAACTACAGCGTGTTCAAAGTGATGCTTCTGTGTGATGTGTTTTATGACTGGAATTTCTCATGATTGGAATAGATTCAGATAAGGAGAAGTAGATATTTATAAAATTTCACTATTTTTTAACGAAAAATGTATTGGGGTGAAAAACAAAGAACAATGTTTACCACTGGCCATTTAAGTTTTAAAATTACTCTACCCTGTCTAACACTTAGCACTGAGCCACACCACCATGAAATAGCCCATTGTCTAGGGTGTTCCTATTGAAACATGCCCTATGGAGTATTTTTCCACGGTGGTCATATTGGATCACATACGGTAGCATACATGTTAAACCATCAGTTTTGTACTGCCATAAATTGTATCTTTGTATAATCTACTCAGTTAATTGTGTTACTATAATCTAATTTCATGTTGATACACACATAGAAAATGTTTGGTATGATTTGGGTTAATAAATCAAAGACAAAAGAACCATAAACTTGAGCTTTTATTGCATTTTCTGGCCTTGTCTGAAACTTGTAAAAGTGTTCTAGCAGCTCATTGGTAATCTGAGACGCTCTTTGGGTCATATCTTTGAAACGGAACATCCAATTGTGATAATTCAAGTACCAAAATGTTTCTTTTGAAATGCTCTATCAAATAAGCCTAGCAAAAACAACTTAAAAATAACTTAAAATTTTAGTGGACATCCCTATTAATAGCCTAGAAATGTAGTTGTGGAGGAGAATGGAAAGAATTAGCTGGAAAGATCGTGTCACAAATGACGAAGTACTGAACAGAGTAAATTAAGTAAGGATCTTGAGAGAAACAATCAGGAGACGAAAGAAGAACTGGTTGGGGCACATCCTGATGGGGAATAACATGCTCAGAGATGTGCTGGAAGGGAAAATGAAAGGCAAAAGGGGAAGAGGTAGACCAAGGATTGGGATGGTGTCGGAACTGAAAGAGGCAGAAACGTATGAAACCATGAAGCGGAAGTCCCAAGACAGAGAACAATGGAGAAACTACTAAAGGCTCTGGTGTTTTGACCTGCCCTTAGGCAGAACACCGAAGAAGAAGATGTAAAAAAGTTTTTAAAGTTTAACTAACATGGAAGACATCTCTAAGTCCCTAAGTAAAAACAAGCGTTCTATGACAATTTTACAGCAAACAAAGCGTGGTGGATATGAAAACGTTACCTTTAACTTTTGCTCTAGCTGTATTATTATGAAATTATGCAAGGTGGGGATCCATTTTTCTCAAGAAGCTTCAGGAGCTTGACGCCAACGAACGTTAAATTTCTGAGGCTGATGCATGTTCATACAACGAAGCATGTCCATACATTGCTTAATTAACTAGGCAGTCATATCCACCCAAGCCATGGGACGATCATTTCCGTTGAGCTGGAATGTAAATTATTTTGAACGGCAGCTACATTTGAGACTCATGCCCTTGCCAGACCTATCACTAACAATTTGACGAGTTTTTATCTGTATGGCTCAGTTATATTAATGTAGAATACTGAGATGTAGATTGAATTACATGGACGTGGACTGGTTCTTGTCTTACGCGAGTTTCATTTACTCTCCGCGACTCGAACAGACCATTAAAAAAAAATAGATTTATTAATAATAAAAAAAATTAATAAGCCTTTGGTCATGGCTCTGTATGCTGGTTTGCTTTGTAGAAGAATAGTTTCATGAATGATGTTATATTACCAACAATCCAACTTTCTGAAATCACGGAGAGATTTTGTGCAACAAAGATCTGCTTCCTTTCTGCGTTAAGTTTTCTTGCAGAACCTGCCTAAGTTGTCTTCTTTTTGTTTAGACAATAATGTTAGAGGAGTTAACGTTACTACAGAGGAATCAGCTTGGCGTGCATCAAATCCAGTTATTGATTGCTCATGACACTCAGCCCGGATAAGAGAAGCTATTGGTCCCGAGCTGAGAATCAATTAGAATGGATTTATAGGTAGAACCACGGTTGCTCAAATCCTGGATCAATGAAGAGGTAAAACTGAACAAAATGCCTGCAGTGCTGACTTAGTCGATGTCAAGAAAGCTTTCGATTCCATCCATCGAAAGAAGATGATGAAAAATGTCTACGGTATACCATCATGACCATCAAATCCATGATCAAAATCTACTAATACATTGACAACGTGCACACTGTTAAACACAAGGGCTAAAGTTGTGACACCAAATGGAGAGATGGAAGAATTTAACATTCTTGCTTGCAGGAGTTTTGCAAGGAGATACTCCTATACCCTTTGTCTTCACAATAGTTCTTGAGTATGCACTTAGACTAAGAGAGATAGCTATAAGAGACTCTAAATACCTTGGTCATAGGTAAATTCACAGAGTCTGATGTCACGATCAGTTGGACAATACCCTGAAAGCTCTTGAATAAAATGAGTGCCATCTGGAAGTCAATCTTGTCTGAGGAATCAAATTATAGCTTAAGAATAATCTGATTGTTATTGCTTTCGACACTCAGAGTTGGCCGCCAGCAGTCTTATTCTTTTGGGACCTAACGCAGGAAGTGTTGTATACAACACAAGACGTACCCAGGCATTAGAAAATCTGATACTGGAGTAGTTGCAACTTGGCACAGACGAGCTGAAAAACTGCATGCGTAACCAGTAACAGGGATAACTCGAGGATTCGTGCTAGGTCTCGGCAGTTTAGCCGGCCTGGTAGGTAGGCTGGTAGGTATAGACTCTAGCTCTTGAAGCACCCTTTTACGTAGCTTGTTCACTTATTTTGCCTCTAGGTCAAGACTGACAAGAAGCAGTGGTGGTACACTTTTCGTTATGAGAGAGTGAAAACCCATTTTCTCAAAGCACAAAGGGAATTGTGACAATTGCCTCTGCCTATAACGTCAACTCAATTCTAGAATAGAATTAGTCGACATCCCTGTCTCAAGAATATCTCGTTCTTGGTATCCATGTCCTAGATCTCGTTGAGAAAGAGAATTGCCTCTTATTTTGCAGATTCCACAACAAAGAATGGGTTTCCTAAGGGGAAACAATCTATAATCATTATTCGTGTGGTGTACTGTAGATCACGATAATTAATGTATCTGACACAGGTATACGACACAAGAATCTGTAGCTGTGCCTCTATTATTTTCGGTAAAGGTCTCCTGACCGAAAGAAATCTAGTACCTCATTGGCGGATCATTTAATACAGCATTGTCAGTTAGAATTTGGAAGTGTCGTACGCTGGAGTTGTAGAAAATGGTTTTAGGACAATTAGCCCCCTGGACAATTACCCCCTGGACAAATTACACCCCCGGACAATTACGCCCCCCCCCAGGACAATTACCCCGGGATTTTTCCCCGGACAATAAACCCCCGGACAATTACACCCGAAGACAAATACCCCGGAGGAAATTACCCCGGATACAATTACCTCCCGGAGGACAATTAACCCCCCGGACATTACCCCCCGAACATTACCCCCGGACAAATTACCCCCGGACAATTACCCCGAGACAATTTCCGCCGAGGACAATTACCCCCGAGGACAATCACCCAACCGAGGACATTTAGCCCCTCGCATAGGCATTGATGTTTGGTATCAAGCGCGCCTATTTTGAGTCTCGCCGGTGTCGCAGTTTTTCGAAATTATTTTCTACTTTGATCTTATCTTAATGACTTCTCTTTCTCTTCCTCTGTACATATCTATCTTTTTCGCTTTTCTCTTTTACCTCTTTCACTTTCTTCTTTTTACTTTGCTTTTTCCCTTTTTTCCCTTTTCGATTTCTGCGCCTATGCATCAGAAAATATGTTGGCCCCCATCCTTTTATTTTCATAGAAAAATAAATTGAACATTCATGAAAGTACACGATTACACAAAATATCACAAATTTTGAATATCTCTGATTCATCTCTGATTCCAACTGATCTTATTTCTATTTATTTTTGTTTCGCCTGAACGAAGTTCGGCAGAGACCTAGTAATCAATTTTCTTGTTAGTCTGTTGGTCTGTTAGTCTATTACGAAAATGTCAAAGTTTTAATTTTTGTTTAACTTGCTCTGATTTCTTTATTTCTGCTTCATTTGTGTTCACACTTTGTACAAATGATACTTGGGTAATACCAAATATGTGTTGATAAGGATGATGGGGTCAAACGTCATCTAGGGGTCAAAAGGTCAAATGATATGAGGCCATGTTACAAAATGTTAAAGTTTTTGTTTAACTTGCTCTGATTTCTTTATTTATGCTTCATTTGTGTTCACACTTGGTACAAATGATACTTGGGTAATACCAAATATGTGTTGATAAGGATGATGGGGTCAAAGGTCATCTAGGGGTCAAAAGGTCAAATGATATGAGGCCATGTTACAAAATGTTAAAGTTTTTGTTTAACTTGCTCTCATTTCTTTATTTGTCCATCAAATGTGTTCACACTTGGTACAAATGATTCTTGGGTAATACGACATGTGCCTTGATGAGGATGATGAGATCAAAGGTTATATAGGGGTCAAAATGTCAAGTTAAAGGCCGTCTTTTCTTAAACTTTTTGTTGAACTTTCACTCATTCTTTTATAGCATCAGTTTTGTTCACCCCTGGTATAAATTATCCTTGGTTAATACAACTTATGTGTTGATGAGAATGATGAGGTCAAAGGTCATATAGGGGTCAAAAGGTCTACTTAAAGGTCAAAAGGTCATATTGCGTGTTTTGTTGATAGCGAAATCAGGCGAGACTCGTGTTTCGCGAACCATCAGGCAAATAGATAAAACCGTGGTCTGAGCCCATGGTTTCTAAGGGCGGCAATAAAGGCCATAATTAATAACTCCATAATTTAACAAATAAAGTGCAAATATAAACTAAAGCCCAATATCCATTTATGAAAAAATAAGGTTAATCGTAAAATTAAATATCATACATAAGTTATTTTCACTTTATTTGTTCACTAGAGTCATTAATTATGGCCCTGATGACCGCTCACGGATTTTGTCGAATCCACCGTCGGGAATATGAGGGCCAGTTTACA
This sequence comes from Paracentrotus lividus, assembly GCA_940671915.1. Taxonomy (NCBI): domain Eukaryota; kingdom Metazoa; phylum Echinodermata; class Echinoidea; order Camarodonta; family Echinidae; genus Paracentrotus; species Paracentrotus lividus. Next base: position 89,427 of record CALNVZ010001515.1, read on the forward strand.
TATTTTCTGATGCATTTTGTGTATCCAAACGGGGGGCTTCGGGCGCAAGCCCCCCCCCCCCCCATTTTTTCATGGCGCAGAAGGCGCTGCTAAACAAACAAAAAGGGGGGAAAGGAGCTGGGGGTGGAGGTTGTGTGGTCGAATGGATAAGTCGGTGGACTGACGATCACAAGGTACGCGGTTCGAATCCCCTCCATTCCACTAATGTCCTTTGGTTAGATATTAATCTACAATTGGCCAGACTTGACCCAAGTAAGGTAAATGGGTACCGGTAGGAAGAAATTCCTCGAATGCCTGAAGCGCCCTTTATTAGGGCATCTATGGCTAACATGCCGGGTAATAATATTAGCTGCGCCACTGAATAGTTTATTAGATAGTCGGCACATTATAAATGCTTAATATAGGTTTTCCCGGCCAATTTCATTGTTTTGTCAATCAATTGCATATTAAAGGCATTCATGTTCGGAAAAAAACGCTGCTGCATCGAAATGTTGCCAGTCAAAATCGTATTCAATCATCAAAATTGACGATTGATGTGATTGATTTCGTATTTGCGCATTCTACTTCACATAATAAGCATATGCATTCGGCAACAGCTATTCAAATTCGTCTTCATCCTGTCGACATTTCATTCTCTATACTGAAATTCGCATAAATTTGAATGCACAAATAATGAAATTAAATGCCTATATCCGAATTTGAACTTTGCCACCATTACTTTGTGTGCCTAAAAACGAATCTGAGAGCAGGAACACGAAATTGTTTGACTAAAGTCAGTCTGTCGCATCAAACACACGAATTTGAATACACATTAAATGAAAACGGATGATAAATGTATGAAATTGGCCTGGAAAACCTATATTATTATTGTTAATGAAAAGGGGGGGGAAAAGGGAAAAAAAGGAAAAATAAGAAAATGAGAGAGAGAGAGAGAGAAAAGGAGAAAGATCAATATAACAGAAAAAGGGAAAGGGAAAGAGAAAGCCATTGAGATAAGATCAAGATCCGGGGGTAATTGTCTGTGGGTTAATTGTCCGGGGGACAATTGTCCGGGAAGGTAATTGTCCTCGGGGGGTAATTGTCCGGGGGGTTATGCGTTAATGAGTCGACCCCCGGCAAACCCCCCGGACAATTTACCCCCCGGACAATTACCCCCGGACAATTACCCCCCGGACAATTACACCCCCGGACAATTACCCCCCGGACAATTACCCCCCGACAATTACCCCCCGGACAATTACCCCCCGGGACAATTACCCCCGGACAATTACCCCCCGACATACCCCCGAAAACAAT
>CALNVZ010001515.1:109988-127131 GCA_940671915.1 Paracentrotus lividus
TTTTTGTTGCTAAATTCAGGTCTTAGAGTGGATTTTTAACAAATAATTTTGAACACAGAGGTTATTTGTGGTATTAATTCATATTTATTTTCTGCTATGGAAGTAAAACAAAAAATATGTTCTCCCAAAACTATACATGAGCTTTAATCTAGCCTCCGCTATAGTGGGGGTCATATTTTAAAAATATGTATTTTTTTGTGTTAATGTAAACAGTTTGATCAACTGATAAAACTTGATACCAAGCATTCCTTGTATAAGCAAGGAATTTGCAAACAGAGTCGAAAAACAGACCCCCGTGCCGACCCCAATTAAACGCGCAATAACAGCAATCTTGTTGAAAATAATATTTGGGTCCGGGGCGCGATCCGGATGCCAAAGGATGCCGAAACTGAAGCTAGTATTGGTTTACAAGCAGGTCGATCAAAATCAGTGTTTGCATCTTTATAAGAGGCCCCCCCCTCTGTCTATCTTTCTACAATAGCCCCCCCCCCCGATTAAAAGCAGGAATGTGGAACTGAATACAAAAACGACTCCCCCCCCCCCCCGTGCTTTGCTCTTTATTTTGCACGTCGACGCTCACATAAATAAAAAAATAACGGGCAGAGGTTTATACAGAGCTAAAGTTCTTATTTTTGTCTTCTTATTTGACGGTTGATTATACGAAAGCACCGAAAATGATTATTAAATCCACTGAGTGTACCAAATGTCCGGTTTCAGTCTATAAAACGTTCTCCGAAGCATTGCCGAGTAAGTTTTGAACGATTTCAGAGACAGAAGACCACCCCCTTACAACGTTAATCTAGCCTCCGCTTAAAGGGCACGAGTAAATTAGACGCCCATAGGCTCACGTGCTAAATTAACGCTCTTCAACACAAGACATTCCAAAATTCTGTCGATGGAATATCGTTTAATTATCACAGCAAAGTTAAAATTTAAAGGACTCGTAGTTAAGGGACTTATAGAAAATTTTGTCAGCTCGAACAAAAATCAAGAATCCTTGAGCGAGACTATGACAAAAGAGACCACTTTTGTACGCGTGATTTAGTAGATGTACAAAATTGCCGAAAAGAATTCCTAAAAAATACGCCAAAGTGCCCAATCTTCAACTTAAATTGTAAATATGAAAAATAGGACTTACAGCACATATTTATTCATTAAACAGCAACATAAAACATTAAATTATTTTATATGACATTTCTCCATCAATAAAAATGACCTCATCTTTAGTACGCCTTCCCAAAAAAACCTGCGTGCATATCATTTACTCGTGTGTACCGCTAAAGCTCAGCCCAAAAAAATAGAGTGCGGCGCTTTTCAATCCCTGACATGCTTTGCCATGCGCCACAAAATCGTCTTGCAAAAAGCACTGGAAATGTTAGTGGTTCTGGTAAACTCGCTGATAACAAAAATCACTGACCTAATAAAGATTATAGAAATTAACATTTTGAATTACAATAAAAAAAAATATGGTTCATGAAAAATATATTGATTTTAACACAGGATAAAACAGTCAACATAACAAAAACCGTTCAACATAACAAAAAAGCGTGCAACATACCAGAATGTTGAACGACACGTGACACCCTTTCAACCAATCACAGCTCGTAAAATAGTACCACTATTTACTTATATAACGATCGCCTGCTTGAAAACATCGCACTTGCAATTTAATTGATGCGCGAAAAAAACTGCCGATATTTAACCCTAATCAGACTGGGGTGTTTTGGTAGCTGTCAAGATGGGGGGGGGGGGGCATGATGGCCCCCCCCCTAAGATCTCGGCCGCCGATCGCGCGACCGTGCTGAAAATTTGCATGATGGTAGTGAGCCATGTAATCTACAAGACTGCGATGTTAATTTTTCAAAAATAATATGATTTTTTTTTATATGAATTAATTATGATAATTTATGCATGAAATCATACTTTTTGCTCTAATTGAAAAAATAAAGCTCCTAGAATGCTAATTTTGTGTATTATTATTCCTTATAGCATTCCTAACAATTGTCCTAGAAAAAAATTCTCGTTTCAAAATTAATTTCTTATGTATTTTATTGTTTTATGAATTTCATATGTATTTCTTTGTTTTTTTCGACCTTTTGTTTTTCTTTTTTTTTTTTACGCAAAAATCATTTAAGAACCATTTTTAAGCATAAATATGCTAAAATAAATTGATTTCAGCCAATGAAAGTGAAAATAATCATATCTTTATGAATTAGGTGAGAAAACTCAATTTGCAGTGACTTTGTACACAAAATCACGTTTTTGAGCCACTTTCGGTCTGACGGATATTTTTGAAAATCGTGCAGCGTCGTAACGGTACGACCGATTTTTGCGAAAATGGTTTCAAAAGATGCGCGAGACTTGAAAGTAAAAAGTCAGCAAGCGGCGCGATCAGAAAATTTCGTGCGGCGGAGTGGTCGCGGAAAATGTCGAGGGGGGGGGCATGATGCCCCCCCCCCCCAGTCTGATTAGGGTTAAGGTTTTGAGACTCCAAAATGGTAAAAAAAAAAAAAAAAATCTATAATAATGCTCCTTTTTCTTATTTTGCGTGAGAAATGGGGTGTTCTGCGTGAGATCGTAAGACGGACCTGAAATGCGTGATTCTCACGCAAGATGCGTGAGACTTGGCATGTATGGACCCAAGCGACGAGATGTACTATGTAGATTTGGTATCGGTTGGTCGTTCGGGCGAGGACTGTTTCCTGAGAGTATTAAAACAGGGGTGGGACCACTACAGGCGCGGATCCAAGAGATCCGAAGTGAATGCATTTCTCGGGCCCAATTGTCTGAGGACAAAAGCGGCTCTATTATGTTTATGCATGGGCCCGTTATTTATTGTATGACATCGGTCTGCGTCTGCGTCTGCTACTGCACTGAAATGTGCAGATCGGGTCGAGAACCACGGCTGCGCCTTCCATAAAGGCGCTATTAGAAATGTCAGGCGGCTTCGGTCTGCTCCTTACTTGTGAAGAATCCTAAAAGTAAGACAAAGGCCAAAGGGTGGGAAATTATAAAGAGAATAGAATTCCCATGAAACGGAAAAAAAAAACATCGACTACAATAAATGCTCATGGATCAAATTCCCCGATCGGAGAAGTCCCCCGGAGGTCCGGGAAGAAGCTTTTCCATGCGTTTGAAAGCAGCTTGGGCAGGGTTCACGTCTTCCAAGAAGCGTATTTCGGAACTTGATTATTATCTTTCGAAGCAAACAAATCAATGTCGGGGCAGAAAGTGGTAAAAAACAATAAGAGAAAAATATGTGGAAAGGTACTTAATTCTTTATTCATATCCCTTCTTGACAAACATCAGCAGCTTTGTTGTTTGTGCCTGTAACATGGGAGGTTTAAATCCAAATATTATCTTACACTCAGACCAAATACGTAGTAGGACCATTCTTGGTCACGTGTGTGACCGAAATTATGCAAAATCTTGACTTTAATTGGCTATAACTCTTAACAATTTAAAAAATATACTGATTTAATGTTTATATCATGCTAATATATTTTGTTGGCTATCATTTGTAAATATTTTTTGATATTTACAATATGCATGTTCAAGGTCAGAGGTCAAAAGAAGTGGGTCACGTGTGTGACTTCACAGAACGGCATGATTTTGAAAGTTCAATTTCATTTTGACCTTCCTGTGAATTTTAAAATGATGAAATGTTCTAATTGCTGTGAGATATGCATTATGGACCTGTTAACCAAAAATACCACTGGATAGGAGTCATCTCTAAAATTTCTTTTTTTATCTATTATTTTATATCGTGATGTCGGGTCACGTGGGTGACATTTTAGTGGGTCACGTGTGTGACCTATGGCAAATTGTACAGAAAAATGAATATATTATGTATTATGCAATCAATGTACATTTTGAGCAATTACTATATCCGCTGTGGTAAAACATTTTATGAACTCAACCCTAGTCAGTCAATGGGGTGTTTTGGTAGATGTCAAGACTGGGGGAGGGGCGGGTAGGGAGGGGGCCATGATGCCCCCTATAAGATCTTGGCTGTTGATCGCGCGAGCGCGCCGATAATTTGCACGATGGTAGAGTGTGATGTAACTACAAGAAAGCACTGCTAATTTTCCCATAATAATAATAATTTATTTTATAAGAATTAATTATGCTAGTAACGCATTTCATGAAGTCATAATCTTTGTTCAAATTGACAAACTACAGCTTCTGGAATGCTAATTTTGTGTTTGCATAATCTTTATAGGATTCCTAACCATTGTACTTGGAAAAAAAATTGATATCGAACTAAATTCCTTGTGTATTTCATTGTGTTATGAACTTCTTATGTATTTCCTTGTTTTTTTTTTTACCTATGGTTTTGTTTGTTTGTTTGTTTGTTCTTTATGTTGTTTTTTCGCAAAAAATTATTGCAGAACCATTTTGGAAAAAATGATAAAAAACATATGTGCATTGTTTTGAGAAATTTCTTTTATTGCCTTCTTTTCTAAAAGTACGCACCTACTAAAAGTGTAAAAATTTCCTCTCCAATCGCCTCCCTTTCCTCCAATGAAAAGGGAAAAATTTGATGGAAGTAAATATTGAACTGGTGTCTGCATAAAAACAATTTTGTTTCCTATGGAAATCACGTCGTGACGACCGACCGCGAATCGCGGAAATAATTAAAGGAGCCACAGGCCATGGGGCCGCGTCTCGGAACAGCAATATTCTGCCCCACGTATATTTCTCCGACACAGATTTCGGTGTCGTAGACAGGTTGTTTCCGAACAAACCATTTCAGATAATCCAATTACCCATAACATTTTCAGCAGGTTCGTAATTATCCCTGCATAGGGCAACAAGTCTTTAACTACATGCAATTGTAGTTTCTGATTTTGCAAATCCAGAGCCCTAGTTTGGAGGGAATGACTGCCAAATTTAACGTTCTACCCGTGGAACAGCGGCATTTGAAGAGTGGCATTTGAAGAGGCTTGTATCTGTCTTGGATAGTAGAGAGAGCATAATTTTTTTAGGCGGGGTGGTTACTGATTTAGTGAGCTCCAAAACCATAAAAACACACGGGGAAGTAAAATTTGCAAACTGGCTTTAAAGCAAGGGCGTTAGAATTGACCTTTAACTTAGGGGCGCCAAATCGAGTAAAAAGTAGCAAAAAAAAAAAAACAAAAAACAAAAAAAAACAATTAGTGAACCTGATTGCTCGCCCGGTGTAACGGGGAAAATGGATGTACCGTACTAAAATCACATTGTCCTCTCCCGGATGAAAAATCCAGGGGCGGAATTCTGGGGAGTGTCTTATCTCGGTATTTTAACTTATCTCAGAGATAAGACAAAATCGGTATTATGGGAGCCGTCTTATCTTTTTGTCATAAATAATTGTCATAAATTATTGGCGCACACGAGAAATACGCTGTTTAATAAACGCGCAAAAGCCAACTTTTACGCGAAACCGGAGAAAAGATAAGATAAAAGATATGACAGGGTCTAGCTGTCTTATCTTTTGTCTAAAATAAAAAATAAAAAAAATTGATATGGATCAATTTGGCAGGCCAATTCAGCGCCCCTTAAGATTTAGGTCATTTTGAAATACAAAAATAAATGTAACGTGAAATAAAAGAAATGTTTTGTTTGTAAAAATCCTATAGGCCTAATGTAAATTCTGGTAAGAGGAAAAACACAGGCGAGTGCGAAGCACGAACGGAAATTTTGATGTATTCTAATAATTAGAAAACCAAACATTTCACGCGTTCTTCAGGAATACAATGTAATAATTCATTGGAAAAAATGATGCTAGCGCGAAGCACAAGCGAAAATTTTGCTATGTATATACAAACCCGGATGCATGAATTTTGAAATTTTGCTCTATTTAGGTAGAGACTATATTTTAAAGACCAATTTGCTGCCCCCTTAGTGTCAGGTAAATTCGGCGCCCCTTAGTTTCAGATCATTTGGGCGCCCTATACGTGTAAGTTCAATTTGGCACCCCTAATTTTGAAATAGATTTGACGCCCCCTTAACTTCAATTCAGCGCCCCATAAGTTTCAGGTCATTTTGGCGCCCATACATGTAAGCTCAATTTAGCGCAGCTAATAACTTGAAGATCAATTTGAAATGCAAAAAAAAAAATAAAAAATAAAAAAATGTAACGTGAAATAAAATAAGTTTTAATGTTTGATGGTTAGAATTCGATAATGAAAACAGGACATTTTATGCGTTCCTCAGGAACACAATGTAATAACTCAATTGGAAAAGATTATGCGAGCGCGAAGCGCGAGCGAAAATTTTGCGATATAAATACAAACCAGGAGGCATGGAATTTCAAAATTTTGCTATTTCTAGATAGAGACCATTTTAAAGACCCCTTCTGGATTTTTGTGTGTGTGTGTGTTTTTGGTGGCCCCTTAGTTTCTGGTAAATTAGGCACCCCTCCCTAAGTTTAGGATATAGTTGGAGCCCCTAAGTTTAAGATAAATTTGGATCCCTAAATCTCGGGTCAATCCAGCCCCCCTACATTTGAGCTCAACCTGGCATCCTTTGCTTTTAGACTGATTTGGCGCCCCCTTAACTTCAGGTCAAATCGGCGCCCCTAAGTCTCTGGTCGATTCAGCGCCCCTCTAAGTTTCAGATAATTTTGGCCCCCCCCCCTACATTTGAGCTAAATTTGGCGCCCTTACGTTTAAGACCATTTTGACGCCCCTCTAAGTTCGATTTGACGCCCCCTAAATTTAAGGTCGATTTAGCGCCCCTAAGTTTGAGGCCGATTTTTGCGCCCTCTCCTAAATCTAAGGTTGATTTGGCGCCCTACCTATGTTTCAGGTCAGTTTGGCACCCCCTCAGCATCAGGTCCAATTTGCGCGCTCCCACCTAAGTTTCGGGTCAATTTGCCCCCCCCCCCCCCCACGTTAAGCCCCTCTAAGTTAAAGGTCGATTTGGAGCCCCCCCCCCCCCCCACTAAATCTAGGTCGATCCGGCGCCCCAACTATGTTGCAGGTCAATTGCGCCCCTATGTTTAAGCACAACTGAGCGCCCATCAAGCAGCTACTCAAGAGCCCTCCAATTGGAGGAATGTATGGAGCGGGAGCTACTTTCCCACCAATAAGTGCTGTTAGCCCTCTTAACAGTTCAAGCTCAAGTAAGAGCACTCTTTCTCTCTCTCTCTCTCTCTCTCTCACTCTGTCTTTGTTTATCTATCGACTCGTTTCTTTTTCCTTCTCTATCTATATAAGGACACCTCGAGTGCAAGTGACAGTACAGACGTTTTCCCCTTGTAATTTATCTATATTTCCCCATATCAATCTTTATGTCTGTTTCTCTATTATCCATCCTTCTCCATTTCTTTCTCTCTCTCTCTCTCTCTCTCTCTCTCTCTCTCTCTCTCTTTCTCTTGTTCTCTGGATCCTACATTTATATTTTTACTTTGTACAAAAATTCGTTATTCGGCTATTGGCCGCCATGAATTTTATCCCTAATAAACCATTTCTAATCAAATCAAATCAAATTTTAAAAATAAGCTTTTTCTACTTCTTATTTCCTCCAACCTGTGGTACCCGAAGCGGGAAGGTCATAGTCATTGCTTGTGCATTGTCCTACATAATTTATTTTTCATACACTCACAAACCTTCATGAATATTCATTTTTTGTTACCTCTCAATAAAGGCCCATGTGGTCCCCCACGTGTTGATGATGACGTCGATGTCAATGAAGATCCTAGCTCTGCTCTGGGTCAGCCAGGTCTTTTGTCAAATCCTCCTGATGCTCCAACAGGTACAGAGTCAGACGAGCAACCTCCTAGAGATCTGAGATCCCGTGAACCAGAGGCTAGCGTCACCCTAAGCCCCGTCGTAAGGAAGTTAGACTTTGAAGAAGAATGAGAAGAGGGAGAAGAGACTAGCCTGTCACAACCTGATATGACCCCAAATGTATTATAAATTAAATGACGCCAAGATCGGGAGGGCAAACAACCTGTTGTATTTAAAAAAATAAAATTAAAACAAAAATCATAAAATTAAAAAAAGAAAAAAAAAAGGTCGATATAAATTGGGTGACCGGGAAAAATCAAACTGTGAATGTCTTAATAGATTAGCATCTGTGCATCTCACGTATGTTTGTAATCTGTACAACCAATGGTCACTTTGTGGGCGCTGACATATTGACAGATATATAAGAATAGCCTCAAGAGGCCGCTGATTATTTTCTCGCTTTGTCTGTCTCAATGCTGATATAATTTCACATTTTCGTTAAATATTTTAATTTGAGATTTACAAAGTTTAGGTCTCACATTACTCGTGATTTGCTAATCTTTCATCTAAAATTACAATTAAGGCAATTGGGTTTAAGTTACACTTAACAGACCATCGTTGCTGATAGCTGCCACTTGAAAGAAGGTTACGACCATAATAGCGCCACCGCAAAGGCACATAGTGGCAGCGTTCTTGAGGGAAACCCGTCCAAATTTATTCAAGTTCAATTTGTTGTGGAATGTTTTAAAACTACCACTAAGAGTAGGTTTAATATCAGCAAAAATATAAGTTCTGTACTGCCACTTACATAAACAGACATGTGTCGCAATCATACCTTCCTAAAACTGCGTGCACTGGAATAAATCTTGTATTTTCCAAGCCATACAGAATCTCATCCGATCTCCGTGAAAATCGAGCATACAGCTATTTGCGATGTTGCGCTGCGTGTTGCAAAACTGACACACGAATGGACTCAATTAACTACACAGAACGGGCAATTCTGATGCATTTCTTTTCTTGGTTGATCATCATGAAAAAACAAGGTTAGTCATCCGATATATTGTAAGAACATAAACGAACAAAATTTAAAGTAGTTTGGTCAATTTTATTTATTCCCCATAACTTTGAAATTATAGCCTGGAAAAGCAAAGGGGGGGACACCTCGTTTTCGTGCCTAAGTCAACTCGCAGCCAGCGTTAGTAAGCCATAACTGCCCCATTTCACTACTTAACCCAATTTGTCTTCTTCCGAATTTGCAGTGTTATTTGTTTGTTGTATCTTGTCTAATAGTATATCTACGACACTCTTGTGAAATTTGGTAAGGTGAACATGAATAATGTTTTTTTAAAATCTAGGTTTAGATTTATTGGTCTGACGTCTTTTAAATTATCGACAAAAACATAATATGTGGGACTATGCGTCATGAATAATCATCATATGCTAATATGGCTTTGTTCATTCAATACCGGTTCAGTGATTCTCTCATTAACATTTCAATAGGTTCCCGGTGGGAACTTACGTGACTGCCGACTTGTAATCACTACCTTTTAACCCAATTTGTCTTCTTCCGAATTTGCAGTGTCCATTTTGTTTGTTGTATCTTGTCTAATAGAATATCTACGACACTCTTGGGAAGTTTGGTAAGGTGAACATGAGTAATATTTTTTTTAAAATATAGAATTAGATTGGACAGACGTCTTTTAGTTATACTACAAAAACGAATATGTGTGGGACTACGCATCATGAATATGCATTATTAGGCCTGCGCGGCATTGTTCATTGAATCAACATGGCGGCTTACACATAATGATCGCGGCGAACATACGTGATCTGTTTCTTACTGCAACTAGTCGATGGGCTGGTGCACCATCCTGTGCCCACCATAGGCGTCTGAACACACCCCTTTGTTGCATAGGAAAGTTTCCCATTAATTCAGGAATCACATGTTCATTTAAAATATGTAAGTACCCCTCCACCTGACATTGCAACTCTCCGACAAAGAATCATTTATGAGTTTGTTGCTCGAAGCCGTTTGTAAAACTTGGCCCCATGTCCACTTTGTCCCATTGTCCAAAAAGAATGATTACTCAGCCATCCCTGACCATGTATGAATAAATAAGATATCGTTGGGAAGAGGAGATATGTGGCTTTAATGTGTTACTACTCACTTTGATGTAAAGCTAACACAATCTTCACAACTTTGAAATTAAATTTATTTCAACATGTTTTACCTTTCCTCCAGTACATTGGCAAGACTTGTTTCCATTTTGTTCTTTTGAACCATTAAAATTTCACTGTACATAAAATCTAACGACACAAACATAAACAAGTGTGTGTTCGAATGAAACTGTAATATCAGGTCTGTGTGATATTACTATCTTTTAGACGCATCTTGCTTTTAGGATTTTGCTTTACATGACGGTAAATAGTAAATGACTGTTTAGATAGCAAATCCTTTTATTTTGTAAATGTCTTAGATATGTAACAATTTCTTTAATGTTCGAAACGGTACTTTGAATCTTATGCTTATTGCATAATGAAGTACTAAATTATGTTCTAATTGACTGTATGTAATTTACATTACAATGTTGCATTTATAGCTTGCTGTCATGTTGTGAACATGATTCAATTTTTTTCATATCATGGAATGCAGTGAAAATAACCACATACGATTAAAAACTTAAACGTTCTAATGTTTGTTTGCCAGAGCTTCATGGAATAATATAATCCATTATATTTTCACATCTTTCTGTTATTGACTTCCTCTTTCCCTATCTCTCGATCCTTTTCGCTGTTAAAGCCCTTGACCGGACCGAGAAATGAAATAGCCAAAAACGAAAGCTAATATAATACATAATACATCAATTCCAAATTTAGGCGTTTTTATTGTCCATCTTGAAAGTTTTTTATTAAAAAGATGACCGAACCTCAACCAGGCCATCCCTCCCAAATCAATGAAAAATTACACCTAATATAATGGCGAGAGTGATGACGTCAAATGATGTTAACGGAATGCTACAACATTGCAAGCATTGAATTGGCCCTTTCATATCATAAAAATAGAATTCCAGCACACGGGCGGTCTATTGTCCTGACATAGCAATAGCAAACGTGTTTTCTAAAGGCGAAACCCAATCATGCCTGGCCGCAGGATTGATGTAACATTCCATTAACATCCTTTGACGTCATCAACCGCGCCATTAAATTAGGAGTAATTTTTCGAGTATTTGGGAGGGATAGCCTGGTTGAGGTTCGGTCATCTTTTCAACTAAATACTTTCTAGATGGACAATAACAACGCCTAAATTTGGTATTGTTGTATTATGTAGTATATTAGATTTCATTTTGGGCTATTTCATTTCTCGGTCCTGTTCGGGACTTTAAACAGATTGTACTTCTTTCTTACTCTCCCACTCTGTCTCTGTCTCTGTCTCTCTCTCTCTCTCTCTCTCTCACTATCCAGCTCTCCATTTATATTTGGATACAGAGAGAAAAGGAGAAGAGTAAGAGAACGAGAGATAAAAAGCAAAAAGAGAAATTAAAGAATAAGTATAAAATGATACACTTCTCCATCGGACGTCGGCAGGCTCACTAAAATTATAACGTACCCAACATCATGAACATTGCCCAACGCATCTTCCCCGATTACGTACAGCTCGGGGGAAAAATATTTAGGCCAAGCTCAGTTTCTTTCCTGGGAAAGGAGCGCCATTTACTTTAGTAACTAAAGATCTATACTCACATGTCAATGATGATTGCTGAAGAATGTTAGAAGTAGAGTTCGTCTATGTTTTCTAACCACACACAGCTGAAATCACACACACTGAAACTCTTATCATAAAGACCTTGGTCGAATATTTTTTGCCTGAATTGTACATTAAGTTATAGGGGCCGGTGACTTATTAACCGGTGTGATTAACGTTAATGAATATGTCTCAAGAATGTAGAAAACATGTGGTTTTATTTTCTAATATGAACAATAACTAAAGCATTATTTGAAAGAAGCGTGGGCCTATATCAGCAAGTGAGGGATCAAACAAAATGTGGACAGACGTTTATGTGGCAGTCGCATGTACACAACGCAAGACCAGCGCATTGAAATTGGTGAAAATTGCCGACAAGACGCACACAGTGCGTATACATACATGCCATAGACAACACATGCTGAAGTACGCAACGTATGTACATCGTTGGCTCAGCGCGCTCGACGAATGGGTAACGCACACCCATCGCAAACTGTGCATTGGCTATGCGTCGGACATGATTAGAAACACCTCCACTCCTTAATCAGCCAATCATTTTCCATGGTTTAATGCTTTAAAGTGAAAAGGTACGTAATTGTACTCGGGTGATTGTTCTGTGTAGTCCGTTCTGGGATTAGTCACGGTTTAATGCACGGGGTAATTTCCCGGGGTTAGTACTTGGGCTGTAATTGTTCCAGGTGGTTGTCGGGTTGTATATCTGTCCGGTCGTCCTGAACAAATAATAACAACTCCTATGTTTTTAATAATCCAATCTTCTATATAAAAAGAAAAAATTCAATACCCCTCCTCCTTTCTTGGAACTAGTTGGCCTACGGACTTCGATGGCCTCTCTTTCTTTGAAGAACATATATATAATATCTTTATTTAAAAAATTGGGAACTCACTCTATATGATTCACGAAGAGAAAAAATTCCTTGGACTCTAGAACAAAAAAATTAATGAAAATGAAATTGTTCAAATAAAGATATTCTTTCAGAAATAACCAGCTTAATGTTTTGTGAACGTGAACGTTTGTTTCCTACTCGTAACCCATTTATCAGCTCAGGGAAAGTTACTTTCTTCCCGCAAAAGGGCAAATGATAAAACTGTTCTATTTATAATTTTTATTTTGATACCGCATCCTATTTCAAATAATGAGTCCTATTATCATTTTACCCGTTGTAGTTAATTTCTATCACTTAAATTATAGTGTTTTGATGAGTCCTTTGCAACATGAAATGACAAAACAACAAACACTAAAATAACTAAAAACCCAACGTTCGTGCACAGAAAGAAAAAAAAACGTAGACTCCACTGTTTCTCGCCATTCTGTCGGAGAAGTATGATATATTTGAAACTAACCTGATGCAACTGATTGAAAAAATACTTCCCTTACAAAATCGTTTCAAGGTGAGGTGTATAGACCCTGGGTGACTTATGACTTTCGCAACTGTGTCAGTCAACAATGACAAGCATATTTAACAATTCCAGCTAAGTTGCTTACCAAATATTACTAGAAATCAATACCGACATCGCATGATAATATCACTCCCGCTAAACAATATTACCAAGAAATTTCCAAGTTCATTTATTTCCACAAATCAACATAATAAAGCAATTTACAGTGTATAAAGCAATCAAATTAAATTCATTTACATAGGACAAATATATATTATTTTACAATCTAGAAGAAAATTGGAGGAGCCTAAAGAAAAGCAGAGCTTGTTGTGGATAGGCCCCGATTAGCTGAATGGAAACCATCGTCATAATTGGTGGGAAGACGTTAAAGGCCTCACTGGTCAGAAATCTACATAATATGATCCATTAGTAACCTTGCATATGGTATCGCAGAGGGTGATAAATCCGTCCTTCAAATATGATCAACACCTCCTTTGCTTCAGTATCAGAAGATCTTCAACCGCGTGCAACTTCTGATGATCTGCCTCACCAAGAGGATATTACACCTGATGACGATTTCATACCTGCCAACGATGTACAAAGAAAGCTAAGATCCATCAATTTCAGAAAGGCGCCGGGTCCAGATGGGATACCCTCTTGGATATTAAAGGAGTTCTCACCTATAGACGAATTCGGTCTGGGTGATGTTTTGTCATGGTGGCGTGCATAAAACGTGTAACCTGAGTTTTTTCCGGTAAAAATCTGAAAACTCCGGTTAAAGTCCAAAAAACTCCGGTTACAATATTTTGCTGGATTTTTTACTGTTTTTTTTTTTCCATTGCTTAAAAACATACCAGAGTTTTCAAAAGTATTTATGCAATAAATTTTTAGGGGGGTTTTAAACACGGGTTGAATAACCTGAGAAATAGGTCTGCATAAGCTGAGTTTTTTAACCCGAGAAAACTCAGGTTAGAAAAAAAGTTTTATGCAACACCACCCTGGGGGGGCTATAGTGTACAACCCATGCTCCTTGTGTGGGCATGTACACGTATGCGTAACAAAAGAAAATGTACAAACGCGCAGACATACGCGATCATGGCGCATGCGTAGTACACTGGGCAACCCGGACCCCCAGCTATATGACGGACACGATGTGAAAAAACCAAAATATGGCGAAAAGTCAAAACCCTCCATCCGGCAGGCGGAGAGTATAAATAACACTGGCGTAAATCCGTAAAGAATGCTATTCATCAGGGGGGGGGGATGTTATATAATAATACAAAGCACCATCCCCCCCTGTTGAATAGAAACCGCTAGTGGATTTACGCCAGTGATAAATAAGGAACAAAACAGGTTAGTACGTCGCACACTTCGTCAGTGAAATTGCTCAATTTGCGGTTTGGTTACCGACATATATGATACGGCAGCTTCTCCTGCAAACTTGAAAGATGGGGCTTAAAAGAAGAAGATGCATGTCATCTCTGCAATCAACGGGCTACACCAACCATATTCGGCAGGGTGTCCGTAAGTCTTCAGCAAGGCCGCTACACGTGGCGCCACAATCGAGTTCTAGAGGTCATCGGGTTAGGCGATCAGACGAGGCTTCAGGATCATAATAGTAAGGCGTACAGATGAAGTACCAAGGATTGCTTTTGTGAAGAGAGAGAAGCGCCTCATGGCAGGAGCTCCAAGTCAAGAAGAAGCAAGTCGGAGGGCGGCAAATGATTGGAAGCTTTTGTTGGATCTGAAATAAAAACTCGTGGTTCCTCCCTTCATTGTGATCACAAATCTGCGTCCTGATATTGCTAATTTGCCGACAAACAACCAAAGAGAGTGATTATCATTGATGCTGACAGTGCCAAATGAAGCGAGGGTATGCAGAAGGGCCACGAGAGCGAAGGCCATGGAAATACACAGAACTCTTGCTATAGAGGCAGAAAGGAACGGTTGGCATGCGAACTCTTTCCAGTCGAAGTCGGTTGCCGAGGTTATTCTAACAACTCACTTCTTAGGTGCTCTCTCGTTTGGGTTGTAGCGGCACAGGACAAAAAGAAGTTAGAAATGCTGGCTTGCACATGCGCAGTCAAGGCATCGTTCCACTTATGGTTGACCAAAGATTTACGAGGGAGTGGGCCCGACCTACATAGCTAGACCATACCCAGACAAGACTCGGCGTCGCTGATCGTGCATCATCACCTATGACGCAGTGTGAGGGTATGTTGGCATCTTCATCTGGGAGGTATGCTGGTATAGACGAACCAGAGAATATGCAATATAATGTAACACTGATCAGTAGGTGACGAATTTCATTACTGTTGATGGTGCCCAGCTTTTCATGAAGAAAGGGCAATTACATTGATAATTGCTTTACAAGGCCGCGCCCGAATACATTCAAAATGAAAAAGCTATTCAATTTTCAAAAAACGTCGACATTGATAAGACTTTCGAAATTTTGCAGCATCATAATGAAATACGTTCAAGCAGAGATGACTATTTATAGATATTGGATGGCCTTGAGGTGATACAAGGAATATTGGACGAAGCTTTGCCACAATATTGGACGAGTCCGAAGACGAGTCCAATATTTGAAAACGAGTTCAATATATCCTTGTATGACGCAAATAGGACATCTAATATTTTTTTTTATATTATCTAACAGAGGATTTAAAAATAGCCGCCCCCCACATTTTTAATCGCAAATTTTTTATTCATTTAGGGATTCTCAACTCCCACCCCACAAATTTTGTTCTGGAATACATTTCTATTTAAAAAAAAAAAAAAAAAAAAAAATTGCCCCCCCGCCCCAAAAAAAAATCCGCGCCCCCCCCCAAAAAAATATGGCCCCAATTTTTTTTTTTTTTTTTTTTTTTTGATATCTGAAAAAATTTGGTTGGATACCCACAAAAAGTGGCCCCCACAAAAGACCCCCCTTCAAAAAAAAAAATGACCCACAAAAAAAATTAAATGCCACCCCCCCCTCAAAAAAAAATGCCCCCCAAAAAAAATGCTTTTAACACGTACAACTAAAGTGTCGCGCGCAATTCATTTGACGCGTAGGCCTAGCTTAAATGGGCTGAAGTGATTGTGCAACGTAACAAAGGAATTAAGATAAATGATGAATTGTAACGCGTCGCTGCAATTTTGGGATTCCCCCCTTGCTGCCAATATTTTCGATATTGGCATTGACGAGGCCACAATATTGGGCGAGTTCAACAAACTTTGTAAAGTAGGTCAAGTATTGAAGTCATCAACAAAATAACATTGTATTTGGCCTCTAAAACCCTCTGTATGGATAATAATTGTGTTTAACACTCTGTACATCGCCTCGTGTAAATATGTAATAGCCATTAGATAAAGGAAGATGGTTTGAGTTTAGTTGTTATTTTGCTTTCCATTTCTCTTTCTCTTGTCTTTGGTATTTGTTGTGATCCAAATTAAGTCACATTTCATTTCATCAGTACAAAGGTGCCTTTGTATTGCAATATGATCATTATTATTTATTTACCCTAATTCATATTTAGATTTTAATCTGTTCATTCAAGCATTATTACTCTAATGAATTATTTAAATTATTTTTTTAATTATCATTATCATTATTATTATTGTGATTATTATTATTAATATATTATTATTATTATTATTAATATTATTATTATTCATTATTATTTTATCATTATTATCATATCATCATATATTAATGTATTATTATTATTATCATTATTATTATTATCATTATAATTATTATTGTTGTTTTTATTTTTGTCTTCATTCTAGTATTGAAGTATACTTCTAATTTCTTAACTTGTTTGCATGTCATCGCCATTGTCATAGACAGATTGATGGGGGGGGAGAGGGTCGCACTTTGTCCAGTCTAACATACTGACTCATCTTTTATTACTATCATATTTTATTTATTTACTCATTTACTTATTTATTTATTATTTATTTTATGTACTTAATTTATGTACTTAATTCAATTTAAGATTTTATTACTATTTTGTTTATTTGTGTATATACTGTAAATAGTGTTGTTCCGTTTCCTTGTCAAAATATGTATATGAATCCCCCAATACCTAATATGTGTGAAATGGATGAATAAATTGTCATTGTCATTGTCATTGTCAATGATTGTCACTTGTCAGTTACCATGGCATCAAAGTGACAGATGTGCTCGCGATGCATTTACCAAAACAAACAGGTTAGTTGAAATCCGTCTGGCCAGGAGCAGTCAGACTTTTTTGACTGCTCTCAGAAACGGATTTTCTTAAACATCTTTGTCGCATCTGGCCAC
>CALNVZ010001515.1:138422-151770 GCA_940671915.1 Paracentrotus lividus
GAAGCAGGCTGGGCGTGCTGGTGAAGCCTCCACCTACTTCTAAGACCAGATCCCAGCCAGACCAGGGAGGCTAGCTAGACTAACAACAGTCAACGTTAGACCTAACGTTAGATCTAGAATCTAGCCTAACGTTAGACCTATGGCTATGCTCAACGTTAGGCCCGAAATTCAATGTTAATGTTTTGTTAAGGAAGCTATCTCAGGGGATTAAATTAATCATTGTATTAGAATGTTGTTATGGGGGAAAAAAAAAGAACATCCAAAGATTCTAGGGCTTAGGCCTATTCAACCCCCCCCCCCTTTTTTTTTTTTTTTTTTTTTTTTTTTTATCTGACTTCGGAATCAAGAAAATCTTGTCTTATACAATTATTAATAGGGCAAATGACACAAAATCGTTCATATGGGACTACATCCCTTTATGCGAAAATACCGCGACGCGATTGATGAGTTGTACAGAGGGGACATGCAAGGACGTTTATCATCTTTTCACATTATTGAACAAGAAACAAATGTACTTGTTACAAAGTCAAGATACTCACACTTTTCTCATCCGTTTTTCCACAATGACAGATATTATCCCCAGATATGCATTAATTTTTGTTTACTTTTTTGCTGCGTCGTTAACTATTTTTTGTCGACGAGCTGAGTAATCCATGACGTCATGGGATTTAACCTACAGATTACCCCATACCTCTGGGTAGGTTAAATTTATGACGTATTATGACGCGTTTTAACCCGGGTTAAATTTAACCCAACGTTGTGAAATGTAAAAAGTTAACCCTTGGGTTAAATTTAACCCATGGGTTAAATTATGACGTAATATGACGCGATTTAACCCATGGGTTAACTTAAACCACCGCTGTGAATACATGCTCCATGTGTGCGTATGTATGCGTAACAAAGGAAAATGTACATACGCGCAGACATACGCGCACATGGCGCATGCGTAGTACCTTGGTAACCCCCCAGCAATGGCCGCCATGAAGTTTCATTGCTCTGGGGGCGTTTCATCAAAGGACTTGTCGGACGTTTTATCCGACAAACTGTTATAAGCTACTGAAATACTTGCATCTGATTGGCTGAGAGCAAATTCGTCGGATAAAACGTCCGACAAATCCTTTCATGAAATGCCCCCCAGAAGTCGGATTGGTCTACACTAGTGGAACATGTATGCTCTATATTCAATGCTTCTATTGCAGAGGGATTTGTTCCTGCTGTATGGAAGTCAGCAGATCTAATTGCGGTACCAAAAACGCACCCTGCAATGTCTATCGAGAATTATCTGCGGCCAATATCTTTGACAACTGCACCCTGTTGCATAAAACTTCTAACCGGAGTTTTTTCCGGTTAAAATCTGAAAACTCCGGTTAAAGTCCCAAAACTCCGGTTACAATATTTTTCTGGATTTTTTACTGTTTTTTTCCATTGCATAAAACCATACCACAGTTTTCAAAAGTATTAATGCAATAAATTTTTAGGGCGTTTTAAAACTCAGGTTGAATAACCTACGAAATAGGTCTACATAAGCTGAGTTTTTTAACCCGAGAAAACTCGGGTTAGAAAAAAAGTTTTATGCAACACCACCCAGGGGGGCATTTCATGAAAGGACTTGTCGGACGTTTTATCCGACAAACTGTTATAAGCTACTGAAATGCTTGCATCTGATTGGCTGAGATCAAATTTTTCTAGCGGAGTAAAAATGTCGCGACAGTCTTTGATTGAAATGCTCCCAGTACTATCAGGAAGATAGATAGCAAATGCTATACAGTGGCGTACCCAGATAAATAGGTATACCCAACTTTGAGAACCTACAATATTAAAATTGTATAAACATATGTGTAATTAATTAATTTCATGACAAAGAGTAACTCATATTCTATCTAATGATACCAAAATCATACCAATACTGTCATGGATGACTGAACACTCGAGTGTTTAAAAACATTGGTCGAAAGTGATCTGTACCAATTGTCTGAGAGGCAGCCTTGGCTTTTGATCATTCATGTTTGTTTGAGGTCAGCCTTCCTGAGTCCATTCATTAGGCACAAAGGATTACTTGATCTATTAAAATGCAAGGCTGCTTTTGCTCAAACTTGGTACAGGGCACTTTTTACCCTTGTGTTTTAAAGCCAACTGCTTAGTCATCCGTCACAACACAGGTATAAGTTTGGTATCATTGAAAAGAATATGAGTTGCTCTTTATCATGATATTATTACAAGGTCACACAAGCTATAATATTTAAAATGAGGCTCTCAAAGTTGGGTATACTTTTTCTGGACGCACTGTATATGCAAATGGGTTTGGAAAGAGTATATACATGTATCCCAATCAGTATGGAAACAAACCAGGGTCTTTAACTGTATTGGCACTGACCGATCTTTTCAATAATTGGTAGGGAGACCAGGGATGAAAGTTACACAGGTCAGTTGTTACAGTTCTCAGTGTGCTAAGCTGGAACAAGGATGTGCTAACTGGCATCTATATACATCCTTCACATAGCTTTGATGAACTGCCGGTCGTGAGGTTTCTCCGTTGTTTTATTAAAAAGAAATCAACAAAAAACATTTTTTACAGTTCAAAGTAAATTTTTGACAAAAAATTGAAATTTGTAATAGCTCTTACAACTGAAGCACATGATGATAGTCTGGTATTGTAAATATAGTACATATATGTCACTAATATAACCCCCCTAGCCATGCCCTGTAATTCTGCCTAATGGCTGTGCTACAGTTGATTTTGTGTGTAAAATCACCCATGGGGTAGGTTGTTACAAAAACGTACCCATGTAGATGTAAAAACCCAATTAAATTACATATGTAAAATTACATTTTGTCTCAATTTTCAGGTGTTAATATTTTCATGTTTGTATTATAACTTTTGTCCATTCTAGAGCTCTACTTGATCTACTATTAACGATGACAAGAAACTTGTCTTCATAAATTTAGCTGTAGTTAATTAGTTTTTATATGTTTTTAAGTTTTATATGCCTCAGGTTTTAACAAATATAATAGGCTAACTACAGACCCAAGATGAAGTGCGTGAGTTCTTTCATTAGAAATATCTGGCCCAAAATGTGAATTTTGTAACTTCCATCCCCGGTCTCCCCTATCGTGGCGAGAGACTGATTCTAAGAAACAGAATTTGAGAATTGTTCTAGTAGATTACAAAAAGGCATTTGACATTTGATAATATAAACAAACTTTTTTCTTCTTAGGAAGTAAGAGAACCTATAACTGAATCCGATGCTAGTGAACTGGATATGGTCAGAGACGACAAAAAGGCAAAATCAACCGGATAATCTCAGATTGGCACACTGTCAATGAAGGTATTCCACAAGGAGCGTAACTAGACAACTCTTGTTCACTATCATGATAACAGATTTAAGTTATAACCTATGAGATAAGTATGTAGATTATGATACCACAATATTTGAGATATGTCCATATGGAGAAGATGGTACAATTAAAAATGCCCTAGATGAATTGGTAAATTGGTCCAATGAAAATGACATGCAAATGGCTCCTACTAAACCAAAGGAACAGGATGTATCCTTCATGAAAAATGAGACACACTGGAAATAGAGTAGAGAGAGTTGAGAAGTCAAAGTTGCTAGGTTTGAATATCAATGCTAAAACTAAACTGGGAAACCCACGTACAGATAACTCACACAAAGGCTGCAAAACGCCTGTACCTTCTAGTACAACTTCGGAGAGTCGGGTTAGACCATTATTTGCAGGAGAAATTTACAACAAAATTGTTTTTAAAATTATATATATTTTTTATGGCGACTCTGCTGACAGCAGACTTGCTGTAAAAATACAAATATTTTTTTACAGTTTAGCACCTAGGTTGTCGTATAGTGAAGCCCTATGATTCATCAAACTTCAGACATTATCTGATCGTAGAAGAAAGTTGTGTCTTAACGTTTTTACCCAAATGCAGAAACCAGAAAATAAGTTGAATCATCTCCCTCGCGCCCCAAGGGAAACTTAATATGCTCTCAGGAACAAAAAGTCTTGTACCCACCAGACAAAACAAATAGGTAAGAATAGTTTTATCACATGGTGCCTCTTTAATTTTTGTAATAAAAACTGAACAGCAAATTTGACGCACCTAAATTGATAATGTCAACAATACACCATGCCATTTATTGTGAATGATATTTGATTCATGCTAGAAACATGCTATGTCACTAATTAACCATGCATTCAAATCTAATTTTTAATGAAACCATTATAAACATTTAACATAACAGTTAGCTAAATAAATTTGGTTATTTATTATACCACTTTTTATCCACGAATTTAAGTTTGTTTTGTTTAACTATGAATTGATAACTAAAGTTGACATTGTTTGTTGTTTTATTATGATCATAATCAGGCGCGTATCAGGATTTCGCACCCCGGGGGGCCTTACGTGAATTTGGCCCCTGTGTACTTTTCAAAATATGGCGCCCCCCCCCCCCGCGAGGCAAACATAGGCCTACGGCTTAAATGTATGTTGAAGGATTTTGAATAATAATTCATTTGAAGGTTTTTTTTTTTTTTTTGTTTTTTTTGAATACTTGCCAATGGTGGAGTTCATGGAAAAGAATTTCTAGGTATATTAGGATTACCGCTATAGATGAAAAATACGAATATTTCTAAATACTAGCGCGGAAGCGCGATTCAGATTTTTTTCCCCCTACTTTACGATCAGAAAGCTAAGAATTTCTAAGCTATTAGGGGTATCAATTTTGGTTTAGCTCTTCATCAGGAATATCATGATGAACAGGAGACTGAAATTTGTCCATCAAAACGATGTTGAAATAAGCCATATAAAATCATTGTGAAAATTTGTCCATCAAGTAAGCTGAAGTCCAAACAAATGTTATATTGATGTTTTAGTTCAGAATCCTCATAATCTGCTTACAAGAAGAAAAAATAGGCGAGCGTGAATCGCGAGCAGAAATCGGATGTATCGGAATGATCTCTGAAAACGTGAACATTTTATGCATTTCTCAGGAACACAATGCTAATAACTCCTTGGAAAATGAAGCTGAGCGCGAAGCGCAATCGAAATTGCTCTATGTAATAGAGACCTGATAGTTTAGGATCAATTTTGCCTCCATAACTTAAAGACCGTATTGTTGCCAGTAATTTTACATGCTTATGAGAGTAAATGAATCTATCTATCTAGCCTGCTTATCTATCCTTCTGCTTCCCTCCCTAAGTTTAAATAAATTTGGCGCCCCTAAGTTTAAGCTCATTTGGCGCCAACTTATCTTTGGCGCCCCCTGAATGTTAGTTTGAATTGGCGCCATACATGTACGATTTAGTGATTTGATGCCCCTGGGAAATGCCAAAATAAATGTAAAACGTGTATTCAAATAATTAAAATGTCTCTGATGATTAGTATCCTGTATGCAAATTATGGTCAGAGGAAAAAACACATGCGAGAGGGAATTTTTATGTCTTATGATGATGGGAAAAACATTGGCATTGCATGCGTTCCTCAGGAACACAATGTGTAATAACTCATTGGGAAAAGAAGATGCGACAGCGCGTAGCGCGAGCCAAATTTTGCTATGTATATACAGACCAGGAGGAATTAAAATTTTAGAGACCATATTTCAAATACCAAGTTGTTGCCCTTAGTTTCAGGTAAATTGCACACCTCCCTAAGTTCAAAATATTGTTGGAAGCCCTAAGTTTAAGATCAATTTGGCATCCTAAGTCTCAGGTCAAATTGACGCCTTACGTTTAAGCTCAATTTGGCGGCCCCCTTAGATTTAGGTCAATTTGAAATGCAAAAATGAATGTAACGTAAATCAAATAAATTGAAATGTTTTGATGGTTAGATCCCATAATGTAATTTGGTAAGAGGAAAAACACGGCGAGCGCGAGCATGAACGAAGTTTTGATGTATTCAAATAATTAGAAACAGGACATTCATGCTTTTCTCAGAACACAATGTTATATTCATGTGGGAATGATGCGAGCCGAAGCGCGAGCGAAAATTTTGCTATTTATATACAGACCCGGATGCATAATTTTGAAATTTTCTCTATCTATATAAAGACCATATTTTTAAAAACCTAAAATTTGACATCCCCTTAACTTCAATTCAGTGCCCCCATAAGTTCAGGTCATCTTGGCGCCCGTACGTGTAAGATAATTTGACGCCCGCTAATATGTTGAACATAAATTTGAAAATGCAAAAAAAAAAAAAAACTAAAAAAAAAATAATAATAATTTAAAATAAAAAATGTAACGTGGAACAAGTAAATTTAAATGTTTTGACGGTTAGAATCCCATAATGTAAATTCTGGTAAAAGAGGGCACAAAATAGGCGAGTGCGAATAGGAAACGGAAATTTTGATTGCATTCGAATGATTAGAAACTGGTCATTTTACGCGTTCCTCGACACAATGTAATAACTCAATGGAAAGATTGATGCGAGCGCGAAGCGCGAGCGAAAATTTTGCTATGTATATACAAAACTAGGAGGCATGGAATTTAAAATTTTGCTTTTATAGATAGAGACCATTATAAAGACCCCTTCTGTTTTTTTTTTTTTTTGGGGGGGGGTGTGTTTTTTGGGCACCTTATTTTCAGGTAAATAGATATAGTTGGAGCCTACTAGTTTAAGATAAATTTGGACCCCTAAGTCTCAGGTCAATTCGGCGCCCTTACATTTGAGCTCAATTTGGCGTCCTTTAATTTAAGATCGATTTGCACCCCCTTAACTTCAGGTTAAATCAGCGCCCTAAGTCTCGGGTCAATTCAGCGCCCCTTAAGTTTCAGATCATTTCTGCGCCTCTTACATTTTGATCTAAATTTGGCGCCCCTCGACTTGTCGTCCCACCTATGGATGTTGAAGGTCAATTGGCGCCCCTATGTTTAAGCTCAATTTGGCGCCCCTTATATAGTTTAAGGTCCATTCGGCACCCCTAATTTATTGGCGTTGCTTAGTTTACTGTCGATATGGCGCCCCCTAAATTTTTTTAAGGGCGCCCCCTTCCCCTCCCTTTTTTTCTATTTGGCGCCCTTACTTAGTTTAAGGTCGATTCGGCGCCCCTAAGGTTAATACCAATTAGGCGCCCCCTCAGCTTCGGGTCAATTTGGCGCCCCCATCTAAGTTTCGGGTCAATTTGGCGCCCCTACGTTTAAGCTCAATTTGGCTCCCCTAGTTTAATGTCGATTTGGCGCCCCCCTTAATTTAAGGTCGAATTTGGCGCCCCTATAAGTTTAAGGTCAAGTTGGCGCCCCTTAGTTTACTGTCGATTGGTCGCCCCTAAATTTAAGGTCGATTTGACGCCCCTCAGTTTTAGGTCAATTTAACATCCCTTAGTTTACTGTCGATTTGGCGCCCCCCCTAAATTAAAGTCGATTTGGCGCCCCCTAAATTTAAGGTCGATTTTGGCCGCCCTATAAGTTTAAGGTCAATTTGGCGCCCCTTAGTTTACTGTCGATTTGGCGCCCCTAAATTTAAGGTCGATTTGACGCCCCTCAGTTTAGGTCAATTTAACATCCCTTAGTTTACTGACGATTTGGCGCCCCCCCCCTAAATTAAAGGTCGATTTGGCGCCCCCTAAATTTAAGGTCGATTTGGCGCCCCTATAAGTTTAAGGTCAATTTGGCGCCCCTTAGTTTTACTGTCGATTTGGCGCCCCTAAATTTAAGGTCGATTTGGCGCCCCTAAGTTTAACGTCAATTTGGCGCCCCTTAGTTTAAGGTCCATTCGCACCCCTAAGTTTATTGGCGTTGCTTAGTTTACTGTCGATATGGCGCCCCCTAAATTTTTTTTAAGGGCGCCCCCTTCCCCTCCCCTTTTTTTCTATTTGGCGCCCTTACTTAGTTTAAGGTCGATTCGGCGCCCCTAAGTTTAATACCAATTAGGCGCGCCCCTCAGCTTCGGGTCAATTTGGCGCCCCCATCTAAGTTTCGGGTCAATTTGGCGCCCCTACGTTTAAGCTCAATTTGGCTCCCGCTTAGTTTAATGTCGATTTGGCGCCCCCCTTAATTAAGGTCGATTGGCGCCCCTATAAGTTTAAGGTCAATTTGGCGCCCCTAAGTTTACTGTCGATTGGTCGCCCCTAAATTTAAGGTCGATGTTGACGCCCCTCAGTTTAGGTCAATTTAACATCCTTAGTTTACTGTCGATTTGGCGCCCCCCCTAAATTAAAGGTCGATTTGGCGCCCCCTAAATTTAAGGTCGATTTGCGCCCCTATAAGTTTAAGGTCAATTTGGCGCCCCTTAGTTTACTGTCGATTTGGCGCCCCTAAATTTTAAGGTCGATTTGACGCCCCTCAGTTTAAGGTCAATTTAACATCCCTTAGTTTACTGTCGATTTGGCGCCCCCCCCTAAATTAAAGGTCGATTTGGCGCCCCCTAAATTTAAGGTCGATTTGGCGCCCCTATAAGTTTAAGGTCAATTTGGCGCCCCTTAGTTTACTGCGATTTGGCGCCCCTAAATTTAAGGTCGATTTGGCGCCCTAAGTTTAAGGTCAATTTGGCGCCCCTTATTTACTGTCGATTTGGCGCCCCCTAAATTTAAGGTCGATTTTTGCGCCCCCCCCTAATTTTAAGGTCGATTTGGCGCCCCTAAGTTTAAGGTCAATTTGGCGCCCCTAAAGTTTAAGGTCAATTTGGCGCCCCTAGTTTACTGTCGATTTGGCGCCCCTAAATTCAAGGTCGATTTGGCGCCCCTAAGTTTAAGGTCAATTTGGCGCCTCTTAGTTTACTGTCGATTTGGCGCCCCTAAATTTAAGGTCGATTTGCGCCCCCCCTAATTTTAAGGTCGATTGGGCGCCCCTAAGTTTAAGGCAATTTGGCGCCCCTTAGTTACTGTCGATTTGGCGCCCCCATTTTTTAAAGGCGCCCCCTTCCCCTTCTCCTTTTTCCCTTCCTCTCTCTCTCTCTTCTCTCTCTTTTTTTTTTTTTTTTTTTTTTCCTCCTTCCTCTTTCCCCTTTTTTCCCTTCCTCTTTCCTCCTTTTCCCTTTCTCTTTTTCCCTCTTTTTTCTTCTTTTTTCTTTCTTTTTTTCTTTTCTTTCCTTTTCTCCTTTTTCTTCCTCTTTCGGGCGCCCCCTGCGCGCCCCCCGGGGGCCCGGCCCGTAAAGCCGCCCCCCCCCCCAGAATACGCGCATTGATAATAGTGAGCGTTGAAACTGTTCAGGGGCTACGGAGCGTTTTGAAAGTGGAGGGGCAGAGGCGAAAGTGTGTGTGGGGGTGGCTGAACAGGCTAAAAATCACAAGTGTATGGTCATTTTTGCGTTTTTGTACACGTTGGCTGAAAAAAGCCTCCCTCCCCCGGCTCCGCGACCCCCTGCTGTTCATAATATTATTTCATAGATCCTCATGTACAAATGTTTGGAACGATAGCCATAGACATCCTTGCCTATACTCTATTTTTACGTAACGGTATGATTTCCTTCATATCCCTATTCTTTACCTTCTTATGCACAGCAGTAATTTTAATCAAAATTGTGTATCATAATTTGTATGATTTTTTTTTCTTCATTACTACTGATGTATATTGATTTGTAATATAATCAGATGTAATGATTTGTTACATGTATTTAAAGTAATAATGTATTGAATCCAACCTAAACTATAGCCCCCGCCCACTTTTATTTGGTCATGGCACCCCCCCCCCCCCCCGCCAGAAGAACACGCATGCAATAGGCCTTCATTTTCTTCTTCTTCTTCTTCTTCTTCTTCTTCTTCTTCTTTTTTTTGTAATAATTTGTGCACATATCTTTATTTATTTATTTATTCCTCTTTCAATCTTTTTCTCATTTGCAATAATATTGCAATTTACATATTTACAACATAATAAATATTACAAAACTATAACAATGTGAAATTGCCAGAGACCGACTAATATGCAGAGCTTGTAGAGTGAAGGCCTCCTGTAGAATTACACAATATTTTTTTAATGAATTATTATTTAACTACACAAAAAATAAAAACAAACATTATTGATTGAGTATCTACACAGATCAAACTTAAAACAGTGGTAAATATATGCAGAGAAAATAATTAATAAATGTGTAACACGCAATAAAAATACAATAAACAAGTAGTAGTATGTATCCAAAAGAAAACTTTTAAACCTTCATTTGAAAATTTGTATTGAATTACATTGTATAATCTCATTTGAAAGAGAATTCCATAGCTTGGGACCATTAAAAACAAATGTCTTTTGTGCAAACGAGGTTCTATTCAAAGGTAAATGAAAGGAGCTCGCCTGTCGTGTGAAATGGTTATGAATCAAATCATTTTTTACGAACATTTTAGTGAACGACAATGGTAATTGTTTATCGACAAACTTGTACATTAACTGTCCGAGCTGAAAAATCCTTAATTTTCAAAACTTTATTTGTCAAAAAAGGGTTATTTGTATGTGCCCGGAATTTTGCATTATTAATGACACGAATCGCTCTTTTTTGTAATATAAATATTCTATTAATGTGGGAAGTTGCTGCATTACCCCATGCAACAAGTCCATAATCAAAATGAGAAAGAATTAACGTGGAGTATAATGATAGCATAATGTGATTGGGTAGGAAGGGATTTAATTTGCTCATGACACCAACGTTGCGAGCAATGACTTTACTAATATTGTCAATGTGAGATTTCCAAGAAAGTTTTTCATCAATAGGCCGTTTTTACATAGTACTGAGGAATTCAAACAGATTATCATTTAAGTATGAACTATCATATTTGGAATCCAGTTTGCATACATTACTTGTTGCTATGTCGGAAAGCAATTTGTGTGTCCGACATAGCAAAAACTAAATTTTGTTTGCCAACCGAATTCCAAATATTGTAATTAATTATATTAATAAAAAAGAGTTTGTTTGAATACCTCGTTACTATGAAAATTAAAGGTCTGCGCATATAAAGTCAAAGCTTGCCTATAGGTGAAGAACATACGTAACATAAATTGACCTGGTATCAATTTTATTTTTATGAATGTCTCTTACCTCTTTCTGGGGAGTGAGTGATAAGAAAATCTGTAAATTATTCATCAATGTATACGATTTGCATATATTATTTCTCGCTCTGTATGACAAGCCCCTGTCAAAACCCTTTCGTCTATTGGAGCCGTCTGTAGCTATCGTGCTATCCCATAATTCTTACGACATGGTGTAGGAGAGACAAAAAAGGCAACGCCCTTCGTGTTTTATATTTTCACTCGAGAGATTCGACGCAGTTAAAAAAAACAATTCATTATCCGCAAAGTTATCCTTCGCAGTAAAAAAAACGCAAGTGTTTCTGCCCTGAACTTCATAACTGAACTGATAACGCATTAATACTGGCGACATATCTCAAGAACGAAACACAATATTGTTACTGCGTCATAATACTAGCATATACGACAATTTCATCAGGAAATTACAGCATTAGTTTGGTGTGCTACACGTTTTGAAATTCGGCTTCTCAGATACTTGCATTTTAATCATTTCAATAGTCAGACCTCTGGAAGACAACACGGTTGGAAAACAAAATGTCTTTGTCTAAGCATGACCATAGTCAATGGTCTAAGGTAAATATATATTTCATTTTTAAAAAATAATATTTTCTTAACGGCTTGAAGTTTCACGTGCAGCATGCGAGTTGGTACGGCTTGGCACATAAGAATTAAACCGGGTCCTTGGGTGTGTTTATTTTTGTTTATGTGAGGGCACTTGTAGCAGGATAACTTTGTTTGTTTGCTAGCGATATTTTATGACATGGCTGGTTCAGTTGTATAAAATTCACAATTCTGGTCATATTTGGGGCGTTGACCATTCAGTGCTTGAGACTGGACTTCATTTAGTATCTTAAAAGTGACTTTGTCGAACTGGTAGCGCAGTGAATGTTCTCTTAAGGAAGTGGTGGTGACTGAAGAGATTTGAAGGCGCAAAGGGCTAGATTTAGTCGAGAAGCACTATTGTGTCGTTTTTATAGGTATGTCGCTGTTGGCGCGCCTAATTTAGATATTTTGTGAATCTGGGCCAGTCCGTACAAAAACTGTACAATAATTCAAGTTTGCTAGTACACATGCCATGAACAAATAGATTTCAGGTATCTTGATCAAAGTATTTACGAAAGGTCTAGGTTGTTTATTCAGAAATTGCTGATTTTGCAGACCACTAGTTATGTGAGATTCCATATTCAATGGATGCGTGTGTCAAAAATTACACCAAGGTTTCTAGCAGTATCCAGTGCTGTTTATTATGACTGTACGTATCTGTAAACTCTTATTGCAATTCAATTTCGAATGCAGGCTGGATACTGTTTTCTCTTCCGTCCCGCGAACTCCGGATTGTATAAAAACAGTTTGATCGGGATTGGAGAGCCCAAAATTAGGGCTGATAAACTTGGTTAACGAACTTTTTCAGGTTTAAATTCGACTGTATTTTGAGATCTTGTAAGATTTATATTTAATTACATTATCTGTAATATAAGTCATCAAGAATCTGGCACATTTTAAATATATATATATATTATATGATTATACAGTTCCTTTAACGGATAGATTATTAAACGTAGTTGTTTTAACATTTTCTTTAATCATACGACATAAAGACATTTAAAATATATTTTTTCAGGTCCAATACATATGTTATTTTCGGCTCGGGTCCACGCTTGTTTTAGACATGATTAGAGGTGCGTATCGAAAAAAAAGGTAATCCATTTTTAGAAGGCCTGTATTACATGTTCATTTGTTTTTCTTGTTAATATGTAAATGAAATGTAATTAAAGACAAACTCTCAACCTTTAGAGTTATAGCTATAAAGCATATTGAGTTAATTAAAAATGAAAAAATGACAATTACCAGAACAAGAAGGTGAGTGACATTGCTGCCGTTGAGCCTTTGTAATAGGATTTTAGTGTGATGTTGTATGCATCGCGCTCTGTCTTTCAACCCTTTTGCAAAAAAACTTCGGAATTCGATTTTGTAATGCCCCTTCATTTGCAATATTTATTCGGACTAATGCATTTTACATTTAATTCAAGAAAGGTGTCAATTTGTATGGTTGAAAGTTTGTCCCATATGTATGATATTATATATTATATATATATAATAGTATATTTTATATATATAGTATATAATATATTAATAATATGATTAGATGAGGCAGGTATGAGCAGGAATATGGCCTCTCATAAGAATAGGTTACCTTTTTTTCTGATCGCAACCGTTATAGGACCGATATTTGCTGGTTTACTCCATGCCCCCTGGAAACCGCACTTTTGATTAAAATGGGGATAAAGGGATTTTGTATGAATAATACAAAAAACACAGAGAAACACCCCGCCCCCCCCACCTCCCCCTAATCATGGAATCTCCCATGCGAGCCGTGACACGGTTG
>CALNVZ010001519.1:0-10100 GCA_940671915.1 Paracentrotus lividus
TATGCAGGTGTCACATGCACCGTGTTGGCCCACCGTTCGCCACTGTTCTGGCCAAATTTGTGCACACGGCGGCAAACGGTGCGGCACACGGTGAAGCGGTTGAAGCCCGTCCAACACGTTCAAAGGAGCTCGCTGGGCACCCGTTCCTGAGAGGATTTTCAGGAACGGCCGAACTCTTGCCGGGTTATTTACCGGGTGATGGCCGGGTATTTCAGATCGGCTTTAAACCGGACCAGTCGTTAAAAGGGCGGTAAAAGGACTGAATGAGAACGCCGCACCAGTTTCATGCCCGTTTGCAGGACGAAGATAGAGCGCCAGAGATCGGGCAACATGAATCGATCACCCCCCTTTCCTTTTCCGCATCAAGTACGCCCCCTTGTGGCTAAACTTGCCAACTCCTAGGAGGCCTACATGAAAACCATACGTGAAAACTACGTTTTTAAATCGATTGTCCCCTTGATTGTTTACCAACAAGATCAATCAATAACTCAACGAATTTGAGTTAAAAACTAATACCCAGAGTAATATTTTACGAAACAAAAGTATTATATACCATGAGGAATAAATTATATATCATAAACAGGGAGATGATTATCAACTTTATTTGGGGGCTGGTTTACTCGGAAATTATAGTTTTATAGGTTTCATTTACGTTAAGCCTCTATTTCTGTTTTCATATCAATTCAGTTCTGGTTTAATTATTTACACTTTACAATAGATTTTATACAATATCGAATTGGTCGTATTTATTAAATTGTTCTAAATTTGAGTTCTGAAAAGGTGGGAAAGCCTCAAATTTTTTTCCCCCACAAAGTTTCTTCATTTTTAATAATATTATTTTGTATGTCTTGATTATAAGAATTGATAAGGGGTCAGTTTCTGCATTTTTTCTTTGGGCGTCCATCCCATCATTATTAAAACAACAACCATGGGGTAGGAGTCGCTCCGTACGGGTCACTCCATCCGTTCATATAGAAGTCATTTATATTATAATTTATTTATTCTGGGGGAGGGGCGGGCGATAAGGGGGCAAAGCCCCCTAATTTTCAATTTTAGGCACTGTTTTTACCTAAATTTTCGGTCGGGAAATGCCTGGGTAAGTCTCTTTTTGTATTTCCGATTCTTTGTAGGCTTCCTTGAAAAGCGGTTCAATTTTGGTATGTCATTACCATAACTATATACCCTACTTAAATTAAATTAATTCCATGAATTATATACAATCAATGGCAACGAAATTCGTATTTTTTGGGGGGCAATATTAAAAGCGGTTTCTCAGATATAAAATACAATGTCATTTGCATGTATTTTTATTAATACAAATATTATATTAAGTTATTGCCTTTTATAGTACTGATTAATTTATTTAATCACAGTAAAATCACTTAAAAGGGTCGTGTGTAAAACAGTGAAAATAAAAATAAACAAAAAACTAATCAATGGATCATACAAAAAATATCCAGAAAGCAGAATTATGAATGATGTAGGCATTTTTCATGATGCGATTCTACAAAGGGTTATAATTTGGCTAAAAGAATATTGCAATGAAATGATCATGACAACATATTAGACAATTCATAATATAATGATTAGAAAATAATAATAAAGTACTTTTATCATGATAACAATATTTCATTTGATACAACAAGATTTAAATATTTTAAAAGCATGGGGAAATTTTCGCGGGGAAATGAAAATAATATTCGATAAAACTAATACAATTTTTTTTTTAATGAAACGCGAGTATAGAGTATACATGTAATTTGGGCAAACGTTTTAGACCAAACTATACTGGAGGTTATTAGGAAAGTAGTCTAATGTTTATTTGCAAAGCTGTTATAATGAAACTGTAGAAACTAAAGTCAAACAAAACAAAACAAACATGAAAAAAAGAATTGACATTATTTTAGATTAAATGTCCATATATAAAAGGACCAAATTTTAAATTCTTCTCCCCGACAATGACACTAAAAGTATTTCTGAGATATACTGTGTCTTTTGAAAGCTGCAATATCATTCCTCGCTGAGCTTGTGAAGAGACCGATGAGATCGAGAGCTACGAAAACAAAGGGCAGATTGAAGACACCATATACGTGATTTGAAGACACCATAAGGATTGAATCACCAGTCCAGTCCATCACCGTGCATGACCGCTTTGTGGACGGGTGTGGAGCGTTTCTTCCGTCCTCACACCATCTGCGTACCGACATCACAACGCCATTATACCGCCCTTACACCGGGTCTCCAACGACCGGTGCCTGCGGTTCATGCCCGGCGAAAAATTTGAGCATGCTTGAGCATGCCCAAAACACTCGCCGGGCATGAACCGAAGACAAAATAACGTGAACGTTTTTGACGGGTCATCACCGACCCACCGTGCACCATCACCGGGTATCCTCCGTGTCCCGCCGTTCGCATCAACCTGTTTTGCACGGTCGCGAACGGTGGCAAACGGTGAGTCACCCGGCGAAGAAAACAATTTTATTTTTCTTGTCAGAGAGCGGTAAGCCCGGTGGGCAAGCGGTAATCGCACGGACAAAAATAAAGCATGGACTACAATTGTGGACGGTCAGCACGGTAGCAGGCTGGCTAGGACCTGGTATAGACCCGGTATAGAACGATACAGACCCGGTGAAAATGATGAAAAATGTTATGTGGCCGGTGTAGCGGCAGATAGCGTAGAAACGGCGGATACCGTATCCGCCGGCGGTTATCGTTCCAAACGGCAGATATCGTTTCACTTGGAAACCATATCTGCCGTTTTTTGCCGTGTTTTGCGATGCGGATTTTGTTTAACGGCGTATTTGGTTCCATTATGATGTACTACACCGGGTTTTGAGTGTACTCTATATCGTGTGGTTTAGTCTAAGTTTACAGACCCTTTTCAAATTTGTAGTTCAAAATATCACTGATGGAATGATCAGACTTAGTTTATCCTGTTTATTTGTTTCTATTGCTGAGATCACACAACGTAGTCTAGTTTAATCAGACTTTCTTTATCCCTTTTTTTTTAATCCTTCGTTTTTTTCAGTCATTTGCTGAAATGAACGCATCGGTATCCTCTACTCTCAACAGCTAATTTAAAAAATAATACATAATAAAAAATAAGGTCATCATCCTGAATATCATTCGATGCTCTCTAATGTCTTATCTGGTTTAGTTCTAATTGTTATCAGACCCTTTTTAAATTTGTTAGTCTCAAATATATCATATCACTAATGATATGATCTGTGTGGCAACATGGTCTAAGTTATACAGACTGTCGTTTATCCTGTTTATTTGTTTCTTTTGCTGAGATCACACAACGTACTCTTATTTGTCAAACATACATTTAAAAATTACATATTATTGATGGGAACGTAAGGTGACTGGATTACTTGGATTGAATGCATGTAGTCGCGTATGGGGGGGGGGGGGGGGGGCAATATTACAGATATAAATAGAATTCTAGATGTTATCGCTCCATCTTTTTGCCATTACTTGTCATATGAGCATTTATTATTCTGGTATGAACATAAAGTTTTCTATTTGGGGTGTTTCTTTGTTTAGATTATTCTCTTCTACAAAAATTGAAATAAGGCCATAAATGTATGTTGCCCTCTTTAAAAAATAAATAAACGATTACATGGCATTGCGTATCCATCATTTTTTTCCATCCAAAGCCATAAAAAACTATGTAAGGCCCAACTGTTCATTAACTTAACAGATCATCACCTCGTGTCATCATTGCACCTCATGAAAGTCTTCTTCATCTGTTGTTCATCTTATAATATCGTCATTGCTCATTCACATCCGGTCTCCATAATCATCATTGTTCATCGACATCATGCCTCTGATAGATCATCGCTCATCATCCATCTTTTTCGTTATCCGTTTTACACCTCGTGTCATCTATCCTTCACCTCATCATTCATCCATATATACATCATCATGCATCATTCATGCTGCTCATATCATTGATTTCTTGTTGTTCATCTGCATCATCATACTATCCTTTCGTTACTCAGTCGATTCCCAGCCACCCCCCTCCCCTTCCTTTTGATCGCTCCCACTCACACCACATTTTTTCCACCATCGTGCATGTAGCTCACCATCAGTCATTCACGCTCATTAATTCATCCATCTATTCACATGCTCATAGTCCATTCGCTGTATTCGGGGGGGGGGGCTTTCCGGGCGCTCTCGGGGCTGCCTAAACAGAGGAGGAAAAGGAGAAAGGCGTAAGAAAAAAAAAGAAAAATTAACGAAAGCAAGAGAGAGGGGTAGGGGAAGAAGGGCAAGTAAAAGGGGCGCATTTTGCATCTTAAGTTTTAAGGGGCGTCAGATACTCATTTGTAAATTTAGAGTGCGGTCCACATATGTCGACAGTAAACTAAAGGTATCAAATTGAGCTTTAAACATAGGGGCCCAATCTGAATGTGACCTGAACGCTACGGTGGGAGCGGCGCAAAATCGGAACTTAATTTAGAGGGGGTGCAAAATCGACTAAACTAGTTGGGCGTTAAATGACCTTAGATATGGGGGTAGCTAAATTTAGCTCAAATGTATGGCGCATAAATTAAATTGAACTTGGGGGGTGCCGAAATGACCTGAAAGTCAAGAGGGGAGCCAAATTGTCTTAACTTAAGGATTCAGATTGAGCTCAACATGTGGGGCGCCAAATTTTAACTTAACATTATATTGAGGGTACTACAGGTACACCTCTTATCCTCAACTTAGGGAGGGGTGCGTCGATAACAATCAGACTAAAGGGGGCATAAAAAAAAAATAAAAATAAAAAACCACATAAGGAGTAATTGGTCCGTAGACAGACAGAGTTTGAAGCTTCCATGTAAACGATTTTTGCTGCATATTTATTCTCATTGAGTTATTTATAATTTCGTTGTTCCCTGAGGAACGCATGAACTGTGCCTGTTCGCTAATGCATTCATCGAATACTCATTATATGATTAAAATTTATTGGTACTTTTTGTTTTTGGGGGGGGAAACCTTCAACATAGATTTAAGCCGTAGGCCTATTTGCTTGGTTGGGGGGCGGGGCGTCATTTTTTGAAATGTAATACCGGACGACGCAGCAAATTCACGTTGGGACCCCCTTAGTGCGAAATCCTTGATCGCACCTGATACATCATCGTTCACCTCTTCATCCTCGTATCTTTCTCACATCTATCGTTTCAATCTTTCATCATCGTTCGTACGTCTTCATCATCACCATCAGTCGTTCATGACTCTCATATCATTCGTTTCGTCTCCGACTGATCATACATCGTTATACATCACTCATCGTTCAGCTGTTCCACATCTATTATTCATTCTCTTTTCATCGTGTTCATCTGATATCATTATTCATTATCCCTTCATCATCATCAATAACATGGTCTATGAAATTAATTCCGAGATATACAATTATTTTAACCTATGCACTATGCAATTAGGGTTTGGGGAATTCAATTTTATTTTCAACAAGGTGTTTCTATATTTGTAAAGTTCGACGGTAGCAAACAAATTTGAAAATTATTTTTCATACGATGAAACGTCTCTGTCGGCTATAGTTGCGCAAAAAAAAAACTCAAATGGCCGATGGTGTAAGTTATGCCGCCATTTATCACACTTTCTTACACCGTATATCTAACTCACTTTTAATTAGCGGTTTTTATATGGTTTTGGGTGTCAGTGGAACGCAACACTGGATACTCCAACAGAATTAAGCCTATCAAGTTGAACTGTTCAAGTGTAGTTTTGGTAATTTAGTTGTTCAGTCAAGTTATACAGAGTAAAAAAATCACCTCAATATAGAAAATTCGTACTAAAAATAGACACCTATTAACCATCGCTAGGTACATTAGGTCATGATACAAAATGGTCAGCTTTGAGCTTTTAGACCATCAAAAAATCCATAAAGACAAATTAAAGGGTTTATACCTTAAGAGTGTGTGAGAATGGGGCAAACACTATTTTCTGTTGTGTTTTTTTTTGCACTTCTAAGCGACGTCGACATCATGCGTACACAAAAATCATTTGCTCATTTTTGGATTCTATACATCAAATTGACTTAGTAGTATTGTTTGAAATATACTTTTCAGAACAGAGAATTATTTGCCCAATCCTCTACTAATCATTATTATGAGAAGTTGTTTGTAAAGATTTCTGAGATCAATTGAAAAATAAAAAATAATAAATGAATAGTCGAACAACTACGAATATCGACTGTGAAAATCCAGCTGTCTATTCACTTTGATTCATCCTTCTTCTCTAACAAATACTATGTTTACACAAAGATAACTGGAATGTATTAAGAATAATTACACTTAACAAACAATAACTGGTACATTTTCCAACTATTAAATAATCAATATATTAGGAACATAGTCTTTGTGATGACGGAAAGCGTACCTGTCTGAAGGTTTTATAAGAGGGAGTGTACCATGGAACAGAAAAATGGTGGGAAAAGAAAATGAATCAGAAATCGGAACTGATCGCTTTGAGAAAACCTACCAAAAGAGTCATGTAATTTACAAATTGATTTTGAATGTACCTTGCAAGCTGCTGCCCCAGCCCTGTTGTATGAATTCTGATTTCCTTTGTTTTGCCATTAAAAAAAGAAGAGGAACATGTAAAATATCAGGAATCGGGGTTTGAGAACTTAAACCATCCATACCACGTGAAATCGATCCATCCTTAACCAAACCAACAACGCATTATGTAATTTTATTACTAACAATGACAATGGAAGAACTCAAATGGTTGTCATTGATGGTGATGACCAACAACCACAAGCAGATAAATTACAGGTCTGAACTCTTGTTATATATGCAAATCCGCTTTATCAAAGATTTAATTTACCAGGTTGAATCTCTTCAGTTTTTCTAGTAATTATGCAAACTACAGAATATGTTTGTCAACAAAGGTAATCAGCGAGGGGCAATAAGAAACCTTGTTATAAAGTGAGTGGACTGTATCACAATGCATTTATTTTCAAATGTAGTTGGTGTACATAGTGTCCACTGCACTTAAAGAGCAACAGAGTAAGTTTCAGCACTTAGCTTTACTCAAATACTTACTTTACAGTAAGATCTGCTCACTGTCACAGCCATAAATCAAAATGATGAAAAGGTACTGCAATTATATCGTGCGTAGTTCAATCTATTACATAATTAAGATTTGAGCATGTTATATCTAGTTGTTTTGCAATCCTCTTCTTGCCTAAATGTCAGTCAGACTCCTTTGTCATTTCTCGGATAGAGCACCATAACCTCATCCGAATGACCATTAAAGGGCACTATAAGAACCAACACTGTAGTATGAGGAAACTAAATATTATAATCTATTTATCCAGGGCAGCTGACATTTCCAACAATAAATAATTACAATAGGCCATTGCATACATTTAACTTCTGACTTCGCGGGTGTTTTGTGCATGAGGGCAAAACAACACTATCATTACAGATTGACTGTTCATTGAAAAGAGAGATTATAATTGAACTGGTTAATCATTAGAATTTCAATGAAGAATAAAAGTTATCAGCAGGGGCCAGGAGCGTTATTGAAAGTGGAGGGGCCTGAGGCCCAAAGGGCTGGGGGGGGGGGCTGAAAAGGGGAATAATATCTTATCACAATGATATAATGTGTTCTCAGATGTAATATGAACTCAAAGTCGATGTATGGAACTTTTTTTGTGCCAAAGGGGTTTATAATACAAAATAAAACGGGTTGTATTAGGTAAACTAAACATTTGATTTCAAAATACATTAGTCAACCTAGTCTATTATGCCACTGTCTATAGCAGTCACTGTCTATAGTGGTCACGTATATTGAATTCCCTCTAATAACATTTGTTCTTTGAAACCTTCAGAGTACGCTGTCTACAGGGTTCACTTTTTACGCTCCCTTGGGTTGCCAGCTATAACCGAGTGAGTAGACATTAGACACATCTGGAAAATTGTCAATAAAAAGAGAACAATTTTTAAACCCACAAATTTCTTATCACATATTCCATAAGAGTATTCTTCCCGACATTTTTGTATACAATTTTGTGGTTATGATCTTTACCTAATAAAGACTGGGGGGGGGGGGGCTCATTCAGCCGCCCTCGAGATTTTTTTGCGAAGAACTTTGCAACTGCCGGGTAATAGGGCGAAAGACTTTAGATATAGATCTTTCAAGTCTCGCGCAACTTTTTGAGACCAAATTGCCCGATTGCTCGGGTAGCGGTTCGGACATTGACGGTAACATTTTGTAACCGTGAGCGTCAGACGTCGAAAGTAGGTCAAATACATGATTTTTGGTAGCAAATCAATACCATTGTGTTTTAAGACAAAATCATTAAATGTATTCATTATTTCCTCTGACTGATTAAAATCATAATTTAAGTTGATTATGATTAAAATAATGGTGACACCCAATGATCGCATCTGAAAAAGACAGATAAAAAACAAAAAGTCGAAAAACAAAGAAATACCTAAGAAATTTTAAAAACATAGAATATCATAAGAAAAAAAAATCTTGATACAGATTTTTTTTTATTAAAACCCATTTCATGCACCAGAAGCCTATAAGAGCCTTAAACAAAATTAGCACTTTAGCCGCTTTTATTAATTAGATCTAGAGTCAAATTAGATTTTTATGCATATAGCATAATTAATTAGTGACGAAATTTTTCAGAGATATGACTCCTTCAGTTTTGGGAGAGGAATGCGTGGTAACAGCAACGTGCCAATAATTTTCCGCGCAATCGCGCGCTCAAAGCGTCGGCCGTGTTAGATTTGGGGGGTAGGGTGGGGGGGGTGAATGAGCCCCACCCAGTCTTTATTGTGTGTCAAAATAGCACAGTCTTGTTTAGGGCTTAAACCTTGGATGAAACGTGGAAGCTACTTCCACTTAATAAATTGGCAGGGGTGTTGTACCATATTGGTCTACATTTTTGTTTGAAAAAATAGAATGACTCTGTCAAGTATGTACCAAATTGAGTAAACATCAAAGATGTAAATTGGCACTGAAGACTATAAAATGCCATCCTAAATACCTTTGGAAAGAGATTAATTTTGTTTTTGATGAGTGCTCACTCATGCATCGCTACTACACAGATCTATCTCAGTTTGTCATACAATGAAGTCAATATGTGTAACCAAACCCTCTGGCAAGTTTTAAGACGAAGACATTTTCATTAAAAAATTATGCTACTTTAATCAGGAAGAAGTGTTTTGCTTTATTTTATAGCTCTTGTGTTGCTGACACAAAACATCAAAAAGCTATCTTTCAGAAATCGTATATTAATTTGGGATTCATTAATTGTTTTCTTTTATAGCTATTTTTCAGGTGTCTAGGTTTTCCTTGACTCACCTACCCGGTAGACAGGTTTGACTGGGTTTGTCCGCCGTGGCGCAGCTTAAGCTTTTTGTTAACAGGGGGGGGGGTGACCCTAGAAATTTATTGGTCAATAGGGATTTAGCTTTTTTCCACCCAATAATTGATTTTTTTCTTAGCTATCTATTAACATAATACTAATTAATAATAAATTCTTAAACAATGTGAATGATTGTCTCATGGTGGTTGGAGAGGGCGGCCTTGGGGTATCCCAGATCCACCAGTGACTAACACTTCAAAAATTGGAGTGCTTGCCCCAAGAAAGTAACTGTTTATAAGTTAGAATAACTACATTGTAAGTACATATGTATACTTATATATGCATGTATAAGGCATCTTAATTAGATTGGGTTTTGCTCTACATATGATAAGGTATGTACAATGTCAATGATTACAAAGCCAAATTGGCATAGATAATTCCAATAAAACATTTTTTGTTGGAATTAGAAAAAACATTTTCGAAGATTATTACCCTCCCAAGCTAAGCATATTAAATAATACAAAACAAAAGTCCAGGCATGGTTTTTAAGGTCAAGACTTAAGCTTAAATCTCATGAATTATTGCCATTCAGTGTAAATGCTCAGCAGAAATGGAAAAGTTTTTTCATTGATTAATATCTTTATCCATACCATTACAGCGTCAGCGACGTGAACATTGAATTCCAATTTATTAAAATAATCATCTTAGTTATGGTTATAACCTTGTTGAAGCTACATGAAACACAAATTTCTGCGCATGG
>CALNVZ010001525.1:0-12961 GCA_940671915.1 Paracentrotus lividus
GGCCCACTATAAAACACATGGCCATATGCAGGTTAGACTTCAATTAGGATAAGGGCAGTCCAAGCAAAACAGACATGACCCCCTAAATTTAAATTCATGTTCCATGGACAAATTTGGTATCATAGAGAGCTAAAAGTCCAAATTGCAATATCTGTAGGATGGTTAGCCTTTTTAGGGCATTTTGGGTTTTTAAAAATGGCATTATATTCAAGATTTCTAAAACTTGTCAAATTTGTATCTTTTTATTTAAAATTTCATGTAAGAGAAATGTACCTAGAAAATGAAAAATATAACTTTGATCATATTTTATTATGGAAGCAGGATATATTTAAAAATAAAGTTTTCACATAAAATTTTGCCTTCGTGATCTTTGCTTCCCCATCAGTGAAGCAACAAAACATGAAGTTACCTCAAAATGTCACTCCGCTAACACCAAAAAACACATATTTTAAAATATTTTAGAATTAATTGGGGCTGTAGTGCAACAAAAATTTATTTGCAAATCTGGAACACCCCATACCTATCAATTACATAAAGTTTTTATTTGAATGGATTTGGTTTGAAGAAAATACGGACCTCAATGAAATGTGTCTCCTGCCGATAACCATCTATGGTATCGCGAGGTGACATCCCATTGCATTTCATGTACAATGTACATGAAAACAATTTGATCAAAGGCTCACTCATACACTAGAAATTTCTAAAGTTCAGAATTCTTTTAATTGAAGTGGCCCAAGGAAAGACATCGGGGTGTCATGCTTGACGATATGAGATCATAATAAGCAAATGACCCTTTTGTCAGCAATTAATTGCACAACTCAGGCATTTGTGTGAGTGTCTGATATGCGCCCCTGAGGATTTGTAGCAGATGATTTTGGAAGAAAGTGGAATAAGGTTGGTAGAACTCAATCATTTGTTTACATGTATACAATTTAAGTGAATATTAAATAGTAGTTTAAAGAAGACACTGACCTGTATAAAAAGTAAGACAAATGGTTTTGAAAATTTACCCAACCTATGCTATCATATAAAGCATTGAACAGAGTGAAATTCATCAACAAATGAAGGAGAACAAGCATTTAAAAAAATTAGCATAAATTAGCCATAGAGTTATTTTCTAGCAAAATTTCAATCTGCGTTAAAGTTTAGTGAACATCATGGAGCTTTACCAGATTATAAAAAAAAAAAAGAAATCTGGCTAAAGATTTTTTTAAAAATTACTTTGTGAATTTTTGAAAAAATGTGCATAAAATTACCAACTTAATGAGTTTCAAAATTCTGTTGTAAATTTTTGTATCCCCCAACCCTAGTACTATTCATATCAAGCAAAGGAATTTGAAAATGATTGACAAATCAAGTAGAAGAAGCCACTTATTATTATTTTTTAAAATTTGCCATAAATATAGCATATATAATGTAGACAATTTTCAAATCAAAAATTGCTGCGTAGAAGTTTGTTAACCTCATGTAGCTCTAGTAGATGGAAAAAAAAAAATCAAAATCGGTCGACAAATAAAGAAATTTGTTATTTGTGAATTAAAACTGCGCATTAAATTAGCATACTTAATGAGTTTTCAAAATCTGTGTGTAGAAGTTTTTGAATTCGCCCACCTAGAGCTTTCATATAGAGCAAGACGGAATTTAAATCCGAAACAATCAAAGGTTTTTTTTTTTATTTAGCAAGGAGACATAGTCCATTTTACATTGCCATTGTGTGGATGATTCATAGGTCAACTCCGTAACCGTCCACTCACGTAACCGGAATGGGTTCAAGTTTTTAATAGTCATTTATTAACAAATGATTTCAACCAATTTCCTCATGCAATGGATATTATTACCTAGTAACATAGAAAACCAATCAATTACTCAAAATTGATAGCCATTTAAAGTTCACAGAGTTTAAGCAAATTGTTTTTGCTCAAATACGCATGTCCATTTTGCGTCACTTCCGTAACCATGATTAAATATTCATATCTCATTATTATGCAGATCAACTATAACAAATGTTATCATTTTGAAAAGCAGGGTACCATCAGCTATTTGCCCATAACCATTCCTTTTGTAAATAAAGATTAAAGTATGGATGATAAATTTTGTTTGAATGCTGAAATGTTGCTTCTGAATGTAACACTCTGTTACCTTGGAACTGCCATTAAACAAAGTATCAAGAAATAATATTTGAATTATCCCTCTCTAAACACATTCCGATCTGCAATTCTTTCATTCCCATAGGATTAATACAGGAGGTGTCCAGTATCGTTTGTTAATGCCGTTTCTTTTGGGGTCGCTACATTTAAATTATTACAACACCGTTCCAGTGACATAGGATTTTGATCATTAGTTTAAACCCTGGAGCTGCCATGGTACACGGTTCATTACATGAAGTGGGGCATACAAATAGGCGTTACATGGTCTGCTCTTCAAACGACCAGCCCTTTAGTCTTTGAGAAACTTTGGGAGTTAACTTGGAAGTTAAGGCCCTTGAGGACACACCGTGTTTATGTTCTCGAAGACAAATCGGGTTATGTTTCGACAATCTTAGGTAAGGCTCGAAACTCCAAGCGGTGGTGGACTGCGATCGTTGACAGCGATTTTAACTTGGAGTTTCGTGTTCTCGAGGATAAGA
This sequence comes from Paracentrotus lividus, assembly GCA_940671915.1. NCBI lineage: Eukaryota > Metazoa > Echinodermata > Echinoidea > Camarodonta > Echinidae > Paracentrotus > Paracentrotus lividus. The sequence goes on from CALNVZ010001525.1 coordinate 2,627, forward strand.
CGTGACCTCTGTTAAAGGTTAAACTTCCGGTTCAGTCGCTCACGAATTGAAATAGCGCGTTGCTACCTACAGCTCTACTTCCAGTCATCGAGCCTCTCACTTATCTCGAGGATAAGCAACTCTGTGTAAACCCGACTCTGGAATTAAGCCGTCAGGATTTTAATTTCTTAGGGATACAATCCTCTGTGAACTAAAACCCCAAAGGTCTTGTGTGAACATAGCTATTTGTGCCAATCCGTGTTGTTATCTGCACTTTTCTATAACAACTTTACAGTGATGGACCAGACAGACCACATCCCACTACCTCATCAAAACTCTGCCCCGCCTCATGGAGGTTCTCTATCCCTTATCCAGAGATGGATTACCGGTATCCGTCTCTGAGCGAAGATGTGTTGCTTAGGTTCATCAAGAGTTGACTTGAGTAGTATTGATGGAGTTGTTATAGAATGCCTTCCTGATTGTTTCATGTTGGATTAAGAAAGAACAAGAGTAATACAATTACTGTGTAAGATCATGCACACATTATTCTCAGACAAAAATGGGACTTTTACAATAATAACTTGTGAATATAAAACTGTGCAAAATATACCAGTCTCGGCATAGACCCCCAATTACATGCCTCATAAAGTTCGCTAAAAGCTTTTAAATTCCTAACAGCCCTGACTGAAGCCTTGAGAAAAAGTAAGCAAAGATGTCAAAAATTTCACCTGGCTCATATCTCCCTTATTTGAGCACTAATTCATGATACTTCCGGAGAACCTTTAAAAAAAAGATGGTATATGCAAGCATACAAAAATATTATTTTAAACGATTTCATATTATAGGGGATTTTTTTCCCCGACACAAGTCTGGGACAAAAATGAAAATAGAAACAATTGACATGCTACCAGTCTCACTCCATTTGCATTTTTGTGTTTGGGCATCAGTAGATTTGTTAATAAATTACCCTCAAAAAGTCAAGAACTTTGCTTTAAAAAACCTGGAAATTGCAAACTATCAATGAAATAAATCGCTCATTTGCACATGTTGTATTTTCGAACTTCACTTCCAGGTTAGAGAAAACACACGCCAAACTGTCGCGCTAACAGCCCGATGCCGATGCATTATCATTATCCTCAACAATTATTTTTATCTTTGGCCATACGTTTTGAATTGGGCCCCAGTTATCGTGATGACATGATTTGCAACATGAAAATTTGTCTTTTGAATCTCTGTAACTTTAAATACTACACCATTTATACATAAAGTATACATTTTCTGAAAGGAAATTAACTGAGGATTTCAGAAAAGCGCTAAAAATAACGTTGGGGTGGGCATTAGAAGTTATGAAATCCAATATACCTAAAACTTGGCAACAAATACCAACTTTGAAACAGGAAAAAAAAAATAGTTATTGGTGTACCCAACAACTTTAAAAGAGCATGTTTGAATTCCTTCATTCAGAGCTTTTCAGACATATATAACATTCCAGTGTCTAAGTATTAAAATAATCTTGCGCAAGCCTTTTTTTCATAATTTTCACAATGGAGTATTCTAATACATTAATGTGAGATTATTATTTGCCCAAATGAATTCTCAAAAATTATTTTTTAATTCACAATTATTCAGAAATAGAAAGAAACTGATAAAACACATTGATCTTTAAAAAGATATTTTAAACACCAAAAATTGCACCTCTTTGCACCAGACTGAAATGTAGATATGTTAGTTGTGAATCTTAATCATGGTCAAAATGATCATGTCAGTGTTTATGTGTAATAAAAAAAAAAACAAATAACAGTACAAAAAATTTTTTGGCAACAATGTAATAAATCAAATTAATTTTTCAAATTAGTAAATCAATACCCAGTTATGGATATCGGCCAGAAGTATGAAATTTCTCTCTAAATTTGACATACATTATCACCACTGTCTATATTCTAAAATCACAATAATAATGTTTTTGTTTTAATTTGTTATTACGTTTACTAAAGAATTATGATGAACTGAAATTTCCTCTTAATATTTTATATTCAAAACAATCTCTTAGTCCTTCCCAAAAGTTAACCTTAACTGAAAGTAGTATTTACACCATCGCTAGAAAAAGCAGCCTCACGCGATTTAATGGAGCAAGGAGTAATCGTTCATATCTTACTTACTTAATTAGGTAGAAAAGTCACTAATAACATAAGCCTTAATTACCAGTTTGTTACAGCTTTTTAATTTATTAGTTTGAGCATAGTTAATCTTAAGCACTAAGTGTATCATGAATGAATAATATTTTATATAAATTCTCACTGTAAATAGTATGTCATATGGTGACTGGCAGTCGCCATCAATGTCTCTCCAAAAAATTTGCACCTCCCTGTGTCGGTTCCACCTCGGTTGATCGTCTTCCAGGGTCTCGCAGCATGTTTGGCTAATAAACATACTTAATTATAAAATTCAAGAAAATCACATGTATGTAAAAACTGATGTCTCAAGGGTAGAAGTAGATGTATTGCTCTCATCATAAGACGTATTTTTTTGACAACCAAACTACAATCATAGCATATCGCTAGGAGAAACAAATTTAAGAGGAAATGTTAACCCAAAAGTGTCGCGGCAGATTCACGAAGTACTATCTCTATCCGCTCATCACCTAATTCAAGATCTCTGATGCCCTATTTCGAAAGAAAAAGTTATGTAACCTAGATATTCCAGCTATTGTCAGTTTGATTTTCGACTTTTTGACCATTTGTGTCAAGTGTGGTCAGTGGGTTTGTAAAGGATACATTAATGGTCGTCATATCTATTGACCATTAGAAAGCTTGTGCTATGAAAATGATTCTTAATGTCAAAATGAAGTCAAAAAAGAGTCATTTCAAGTCATATGACATCACCAAGGTCGATTAATATCATGAAAAAAATTGTGAATGCATGTTAAAAATCTATATAGTTGACTACCGATTTAAAAAAGAGTTTGCTTAGGAAGATACAACACCAAAATATATACCTTGTATTTTCGTCTTTTTGGTGTTCTAATATGTTTCTTCTTGCTAACTCTGGTGAAATATTAACGAATCCATGAAGCACATAGCTTTCATCCTATTTATTCTAGAGCTTAAAATTAGCTCAGTATCAGAAATATCTCAACAAAAGTTACTGAGCTGATGTAAACATCTATACATTTTATTACCCATCCTCCCACCTTGTAGAAATGAACCACAAAATAATTTTTCTTACATTTGTTGTTTGTATTTTGTTTCTTTTGTTTTATCAGAAGAGACGATGTTATAACAATGTCCCGTTTGTTACTACTGACATAGTTTTTAAATACTTGAACTTTGTCCAGAAAACGTGCGAATACAAGGTATTAACGTTAAAAATATGTCCTTACAATGATATTGACATTGTTTTAGAGATATGACCTCTGAAATTTAGATCGCTTTTTTAATTTCAGAGTTATATGTGACCCAAAGTCAAATATTTGAAAACACCATTGTTTGGTCCGTTGTTACCGAGACAATAAATGATTCATGAAATTAATATGAATGAAACTCTGAGTTAATTAACAACTATTCCTAATGCTTTTGTTGAACTTAATACTCTTTACGGTACCTTCAGGAATATCCAAAGGATTGAGATATTTTTAAGATTTTCCAAATCAAGCCCTATTTGGCTCATGGATGTTCCCGTTTGTTACCGCGGCAAAAATAGCTTGGACTTGCCCTCAAACACGACATGGCCCTTCATCATTTAATTTCCTATCTTTGGCCTTTGTAATTTTTTTTTGCATCAAAATTCACCTAGCTCGAGTGAGTGAAATTGCCAGAGCAGCTACAGTGACCTTGGGTAATGGAAGTATGCAGGTATAGCACCATACTGAATACGTACAAGAGTTACTTTATTACCACCAGAACCCACTTTGTCGTGGACTTCCTGAATAATCCAGGAACCGTGGAATATACACCATGATGCATAATGAAGGAGGAAAGCGACATCCTGTGTACAGTAGGAATCTTGTGCAAATGGTCTATCAAGGGTAACTATGGAACGTATAGTTAACCCACGAGGCGCGTCCGAGTGGTTTAGACTAGTTGCCATAGTTACCGCAATGCACACTATTCCTACTTGACACACGAACCAAAACCTATGCCATCAATTTGATTTAATATAGATATGGTTTGGTTTTTTTTGGCCGAAAATCAATTTTTCCTCAGCATTTGGATAAGTAATACTGCGACAACTATGCATATGTCCAACCAAGGTCTCTTGCATGGCTTTTGTGTCCAGGAGGTACACGGTTGAATACTGAGCCATTGTAGTCCGATTCGTTAGCAATGTCTGAGAAAAAAGAAATTAGTTTGCGATGGCATGTGCTTACGTTATTAAAACTTACCTTTATGTGACAGAAAATGTGGTGACTACTCCATGTTAGAACGAATGAGACATGAATATTAAACAGACGCCTGAACATTAACGGTAAACGGAATGGTTGTGAATGTGTAGAGACTACACAAAGACATTTGCAGCAATTTCATATTGAACTCATTTCAATGTTTGATGTAGTTTTTGCATCGGTCTTCACAACACGCGTCACACAGCAGATGCCAAATCACACTCGCTCCGAAACAACTTGATGAACTACCGATATTTCTTAATAACAATGTTACGTATATCAACAGTAATGAATTTTTGAAATGAATAGCCTTTGATGTTCGGGCATCGTTGCCATTTATTTTTAGCTCTTTATAAAAAGCCCTGAAGCTGCAGCTGAAACATCGACTGACAACATCGTAGTGTTCCACGCCACTGGCGCAGCCATTTTCTTCCCGCAGACAAAACGTTGATTATCGATATCGCTTAAAGTGCAATCGATATCTCTGAAATTCATGCTTCCAGTAAAATTCCTTACATCGCAAATTGACCAATCAGAATGCAGGGGATTTCGATACCCATTCATATAACATATTATGAAAGATTATTTTTAGTATTTCAATACACTATGCTTTGGCATTATTATAAAGTGTCGTTTTTAGGTGGCAGTGTGTGGGAAGATGAAAGAATAATCAATTATTGTAAGAGATTTCATTTTTTTTTTTTTTTTGTGCTTCTAAAAATGCTTACTTTCACAATTTATAACTGAGTTCAACCATCATTATTGTCATGATAAGTAAAAAGAAATCTTATATCACCGCAGTTCACCGGAGACACTTTTTAATCTCATAACGACAAACTACACTTTATCTATAAGAAAGCTTTTGACTTACATCACATGCCCTCATGAGGGCAGCACACATTGCCCAGTAGCCACTGTGATTCTCATCTTTATATCGCACCAAAAATCGTTTATCATTCGTCTCACTCCAGAAAGAGAAGTTCAGAGTATCCATGACGAAGATCCTGAACAAAATAATAATAACAATAATACTAATCATTTATATAGCGCCTTTTCTTTTAACAAAGATACAAAGCGCTTTAAATACATAAACATACAACAAAATCACGATAATTGACAAAGTAAATTGACAAAGTAAAACAATGAATACAATTAACAGTGGAACATATAATAATTATCCAATGGAGCTGTGGCTATGAATGCCTGCTTACCAGCATTTGTCCGACATCTTGGGATGTGTGATTAAGTACAGTTGTTAGATCTGAGATTGTAATTGGAGCACTTAACATGAATAAGGTCAGTGAGATGACGGGGAGAAAACACAAATTATAACATGCACTCAGAGCTTTATTTACTAGTAGGCCTTCTGTATAAACCAATATTTTCGCGTACAGATATTTTCGCGATATTGGACTAGTTGGGGAAATTCGCCAGAGCAAAATTTTGCGATTTTGGTGATGACCTCATTACTATAATAGCCTTGTATTGAAGTGGAAATTTTCGCGATGACCGACTCGCGAAATTCGCGAAAAAAAAACACGTAAATACAGTATCTGAATGTAGACTAATAATATGCTACATATTGAATTTCTTTAATGAAGGAATCTCCCAACTATGATGGAAAATTCTTTTTCAATGACAAAATTAATCAAAGGACATTATGGCCCGTATTCTCAGAAGCTGTCTAACTTTAATCCTAGTTTAACTCTGTGGTTCAACTCTCATTTTGCGTATTATTTTGGTAGTGATTTCAGTTCCAAGAATTTTTTGTGTCATTGTTACAACTTAATAACTCTAAGCATTTATTATCAATGAAAATACGAGCCTACCAGTCGACAGTTTCATCTGTCATCGTCTTGGGATGAAGATCATGTTCTTTCCACGATTTGATGCTGTATTTTTGCCTCTCCAAGCTCTCTGATACCTAAAACAAAAGATGATATGATATAAAGGGCAATTTAACAAAAAATAATCAAATCATGTATGTTTATACGTGTTCTTGAGATTGACAGAATGTGACCCACAAGTTCAAAATCACCAGGGGAGCTTTTCATGTAACAAATATTCACTAATTCTCACTGACCACTGTTATAAGCAACTGAAATGCTTGCATCTGATTGGCTGAGAGCAAATTTTTCGGATAAAATGTCCGACAAGTCCTTTCATGAAACACCCCCCTGAATTCATATTTGGGTTACAGGTCCATTCCATGATTTATACATTACATGCTACAATGTATATTTCATAACATGACAATAAATAAAAAATTCATACCCATACTTGTCTTTGTTAATGCTATTGTAAATTATTACAAAATGTCTGATTTATTTGTTCTTACTACTTACAATAATACTCAATAGTTGTTTTTTTATAGCTCTTTTCCAGTTGATCTCTGAATATGCTATTACCCTAGTCATTGGATTTAGTTGCAGGCTGCCCTTAGCCGCACAAATTAGGATGATCCTATCAGTACAACTGGGTGAGGAGAAGCATGTAGACACAATATCTTGCCCAATACTGTACGTAATGTATATATTTTTATGTGATCTTTATAATTTATTCTTGAAAATAAATGAATTGGATTTGATTGTATTATAATTATACAATGTAAAAGCACTTTTATACATTTCTGATTTTGTCCTGGAAATAAGAAATTTACTACAGCTTTTCAGTCTTTTTAAAAGATACATTTGAAGTTAACATGCAAGTTACCATTTGTGCTAGTTTTTTAGCTGCATCGTGATTTACTGTTACATCCTTGCTGTGTTCTGCGATGAATCTTCCTGATTCTCTTGGTGGCAGTGGCTGAGCAGGCATCTTGCATGCAAATCAAGTTCAGTCTGCAATTTTGCAACAACAAAAAAAAAAACAAAACATATGATATTAATTTAAAAAATTTAAAAAAATTAAAATTAATTTTAAATTGGAAAATTACATTCTGTTCAGATTTCAAAAGAAAATGATTATCCTGTCTTAATCAGACTTGTCATCTTAAAATATACCCTATCACTTCTGCCTACAACAAGAGCATTTTTCTTGAATATTTAACTGTGGTTATATACATCATTGCACATACACCAAAGGGTTGTGTTACAAAAAGAAAAACATGAATTAACCTTTTGATACCTACTGAAAAAAGGTCACAAAAAAAAAAACTTCATTGAAGTACAGTCCACCTGGACGGTGTATTGTCGTTCTCGATCTGATTCAATCTGATAATGTTGTGTAGGCTATGTACAGTGTTATGGAAGATCTCTTCTATGTGTGGTTAACCCTATAAGACTGGGGTGTTTTGTAGCTTCAAGACTGGGGGCCATTGATGGCCCCCCCCCCCCAGATCTCGGCTGCAGATTGCGCGACCGTGCCGAAAATTTGCACGATGGTACTGTGCTATGTAATCTACAACGAGCCTGCGCTGTTAATTTTCCAAAATAATATAAATTTATTGTATAAGGCCTATGAATTAAATTATGCTAATTTATGCATGAAATCATACTTTTTGCTCTTATTGAAAAAATAGGCCTAGAATACTAATTTGTGTAATATTATTTCCTTACAGCATTCCTTACAATTGTACTAGGAATTAATTGTCGTATCAAAATTAATTTCTATGTTTTTTTTTTTTTATGAATTACTTAGACCCTATGGCCGAATTCACAAAAGGTGGTTTCTGCCAAACCCACGGATCCGTGGATTATGTAGATTTATGTGTAAAATACTCTTAATTTTAGCGCGTACTGTGAGAAAGGTCCAATATGAATGCGCGATTTTTGTCACAGAGCTCAAATTTACGCTTGTCGCTATTGGTTTTGCTGCCTGTTTATTCAAATTAATTTAAATAAACCGTTGACTCAACAGTGGACTCATTAATTTAAAACAGTGTGTCATATTCAAAACCATAGCAACTGGCGTATATCTCGTGCAAAATGACAAAATCGCGCATTCTATTGGACCTTTTTCAATGTACGCGCTAAAATAAGCGTAATTATTAACATGATAATTCAACAAATCCGCGGATCCGTGGGTTGGCAGAAACCACCTTTGTGAATTCGGGCCAATGTGCTTTGCAATGTGTTTCTTGTTTTTTTCACAAAAAAATTGGTGAAGAACCATTTTGAAGCATAATAATCTACAATAAATTGATGATTCAACCAATGAAAGTGAAAATAATCATATCTTTATATGAAAGAGTGCGGAAACTCCATTTGCATCGAGTTTTGTACACAAAATCTAGTTTTGAGCCGTTCGGTCTGACGGATATTTTTTTAAATCGCGCAGCGTCGTAACGGTTACGACCGATTTTCCGAGAAAATGTTTCAAAGATGCGCGAGACTTGAAAGTATAAAGTCATGCAAGCGGCGCGATTCAAAAAATGATTGCCCCCCCCCCCCCAGTCTTTTTAGTTCGGGGTTAAACAAGCCAAAAATATCCCATTTATATTCCTGATATTGAACTTAGTTTGTGTCTGCAATGCAAAGGAAAATCCCCAGAAAAAAAACATCACCTGGATTTTTTTTCCCCTTCGCCTCCCCATAAGTTAGGCAGAAAATTTTCACCGTTTCCGGATAATTTTTAAATATTTATAATTATTTTGGTATTTAAGCAGAGCATTCAGCTGTTTTTAACCAAGTTTGATTGTAATCCCCAAAATGCGACTGAATATTTCGTCATACCCAGCAAGTATTAACAAAGGCCAAAAAGGGAAAAACTTGTGGTTGTGGGAAATTTGTCAAGAAACGGGACTTTAAATATGTTTCTCACCCAAAGACATAAGTTGAAGGTAAACAAGATCGGTCAAAGAGAGAAGGGGAAATCAAATTTTAAAAAATCGGGAGGATTAGTTGAAAGACATTCAAACATCAGTATTTGAGAAAAAGCAAGACCTTTAGGACTCTCTAAGTGACAGGATGAAAATCATTTAAATGTGATTTCAAATGGGTGAAAAAAATTAAGTTTGCTTCTGAAAGTTTTCTTATCAAATTGCTTATTGAATCTTGACAATATAGGCTAGTTCCCGATATGGCTTTATACTTATACACCCCGTGCCGCGCTGGTCGGTTTTAAGCTTTAGTATCTAACTTAGTGCAGTGAGCTAGGGAGAGAGAAGGAGATAACCGGACCAGTGCTCCCCGTCGTTCGGCGACGCGCGAGCGGGGCTGTGTTTTAGACTTAGTAGGAGACAAATTCGAAGATATCTAAACAGGTTAGCCCTACTAGTTCAGCTACATTCTTTAAAATATTGCGAAGCAAATTTCCCACTCACTTTAGATTTTCCAATGACAAGAACCTTTTTGTAACTTTAGATCTACCTGCTTCATTATTCCGATATTTTGGCGAGTGTGATGTGCAAAGAACTGAGCAATTACTCCATGCGTTCGTCGCGGTCAGTCACACACGTGGATACCCGGATTGTTATCCTATCATGCAGGCGCAATTTGTTCATCAAATACTGTATTACCGTATACCGTACATGATAATGTATATATTCGACCGTATTATGCGCCACACTGTAATTATTTCATCTCATTGAGACCTTTGTGTTAATTTTGAGGTTGATAAATTATATAAAATCTAGCCTTAAATTCACTCGGTGATTTGGTTCATGATGAACGATAGACAAATTATTTCCCCCCTTTCTAATTTAGCCAAGAAACTAGCTGTTACTGGCTTCATTTTAAAAATAAATCCATATAGCGCCCCCTCATGCCGAAAAACTACTCAAATTGGCAGTCAAAAGTAAGAATTTTGTTATATCAAACCATGCGCTTCTAATATAGGTGCCAAGCCTTACATTAATTTCTTCCCAAAGTTTTAGCACATACGAAGCTTAATGTTGCCCTTCGATGGACCATTCTTAAATATGTGAAATCCAATACGCACACATTTTTTTGTCTATCCAGCTGTTCAAAGTTTAAAAAAAATTTTCGGAAGGGTTGGGGTCTCGAATGATATTTTTCGCTAATCTCTCTCTTGTT
>CALNVZ010001527.1:0-23076 GCA_940671915.1 Paracentrotus lividus
AGAACCAAAGTGGTTCCCGTCTATGTGTTCATCATGATAGACTTTTTTGCATATCACATATCTGTAAGTACGATTGATAATTGTACATGTTGAAATTATAAAATTCTAGTTATCATAATCACTTACTAATGTAGCTCCACATTCATTATTCTGTATTATTTGCATGGTAGTTCTACTCAAAGGATGATTCACATGTTTACTTTATCATATTGTCACAATTTTATCATTGGAGAGGGGTATACCTTACTGTGTTCAATTACTTTGTATTCTAAAACATGGGTGTTAATAAAAAATAATGTACCGGTATTTTCCTTATAATGCAAATTTCCCTTTATTCAACATGTAAATCGATGTTAAAAAGAGAAAATGAATATACATGTAAGTTTTGTGTATTCAGAATACATTGGGCATTTTAAATGGAAAACTATATATAAATGCCAAAATGTATATGTATGTATGTACACATGAAAGTTTCAGGATGAAAAACATTTCATAATTTGTGGGCTCCATCTTTGAATCTTTCCTAAGAGATCTTGGCATTAATAATCTCTCTGATCAGAGAGAGAAAATAAATCTTTGAAATTCCTACTTGTTGTATAGTATAAAGGAGTATAAAGATTAAAGAGAAATTACTTGTACAGATGATGTCTGTGATGAAGAGAGTGAAGACACAAAGGCAATAAAGGCCTGCTCTCCATCCATACTGATGTTGATCTGACAGGATGATGAGATAACCTCTGATGAAGATGATCCTCCTAATTTCTTTCTCAGTGTAATCTATAAACATCAAAGCAGAGTTCATCTGTATCAATGCTCTGGATTTTAAAACTCAATTACGCACAAATAATATAATAAAATTAGGAATTATTTTATACTACATTACACCTATGTTTTGGAGAAAAGTTTGAATAAATTGCATTGTTTATCAGGATCATAATAAATCCCCAAAATTAGGGTACACAAAAGAGTATTCTTCTTTTCGGGTCTACAATACATCTTCTTCTTCTTGACTCTTTTCTCTTATTGTTCTGTTTGATTCTATAATTATGTCTGTATACATTTGAATCTGAATCTGAATAGGCTCTACCAATTAAGTACAGAAAGCAGGGGAAAAGTTTAAGATCAGCCTGGGAGCAGATTTATAATATATTTGTTATATAAACAAACAAAAATGAAAATAGAGAATATTTGCAAATGGTTACCTTTGCTGTACTGCCAGTTCCCCTGTACATAAGATTCACACTTCTGATATATGGCATAGCACATATACTGGCATCCAGGCTTCGAGATCCATCCACACTGATATCACTCAAATGTAGTTCTAGAGATTCAACCTATCACAAGAAAACAGAAAAGATATAAAATGGTCAAATGTGGGTATCAAATGTTATTTCCTCCATCACAACGTGATTGTACATAGCATACACTTTTGAGACATGGTAGAGCACAGATACCAGCGTCTGAGTCTGTAATGCATGTCCACTGACAACATCTAGGCCTTCACGCAAGAATTGTGAAAATTCATTCCTTCACGAAAATGGGGAAAAAATAAGGTTATGTGCAAATTTTACAAGGAATCATCTCTTTCCCAACTGGAATGCAAAACAATAAAAATACTGTGAGATGTGTTTGCAAAATGGAATATTATTAAACAGTTGGTGTTAATTACCATACAGTGCATCCCAGATAAAAGTAAACCCAACTTTGAGAGCCTCATATTGAAAGTGTATATCATATGTGTCATTAATTTTCATATCATGACAAAGAGTAAAATTCTATTCTATCCAGTGATACCAAAATTATACCTGTGCTTCAATGGATGACTGAGCACTTGAGTTTTTAAAAACTTTGCTCAAAACAATTTGTTCGAGCTTATGTGGCCATGTTGAGTTAGCCATTTTCTTTGCGGATCGAAGCATGGTTTTTTCGCGTCTTTATAAGCCCAGCCTCTAAGACTGTTTATATTTAATTAATGCACCTTTGCCGTTTTGCTTCTGACTGTTCGTGGACTTCGTCATTTTATTTCTTCGTTCTACATTTAATAAATACCAAACCGAACTTTACTTCAATGTGTCAGCCGCCATTTTGTTTCCTGAGTCCTATATAAGTTGAACTATAATTTCGCCACCTACTTGGAGACTGAACTCGGAGACCTTATCTCTGAGACGGTCCTCTTACAAGTGTATTCTAAAATTTTATTTCTTTGGAATTTATGACGTCTGCTATTTAGAACATCATTCACAACTGAAGAATACTTTTGATTTTGTACTCTACATTTAAAAATATGAATTATTTTGTCCCTGTTCTGTGTATCACATCAAGACCAAATCATTTTCTTGATTATAAAAGACAAAGAGTTGCGAGCCCATGTGATTTTATTTTTAAAATTAAACACTAGATCTAGATCAAAGGAATTTATAAAGGCTTTATAAAAATATTTTAAAAAGAGGGGGAAAAAATAGGTCCATTGACAAATCCTGACCCAAACTACAGGAAGATGTTACTTCAAGCAGTCATAGATCTCCCTACCTTCAATGATGAAGCTCCATTTCTAAGTTCACTGTAGAATCCATCTGATAGTTTTCCTCTTAGTTTGACATCCTGAAGGCATGGCATGGCACAGATACTAGCACCTAGTGTTTGTGATGCAGACTCACTGATATCATTGTCATCTATTTGAAGAGATTCAATCTGTCAAGAATAAAGTTGAGCACAGTAAATTTGGTAAAATAGTATTATCAGAACCAAAGTGGCTCCCGTCTACATGTTCATCATGATAGACTTTTTCACATACATGTATCACATATCAGTAAGTACAATTGATAATTGCACATGTGAAAATTACAAAATTCTAGTTATCATAATCATCTGCTAATGTAGCTCCACATTCTTCATTGTTCTTGTTGCCATACTACTTGCATGGTATTTCTAATTACAGGATGATTCACATGATTACTTTATCACATTGTCACAAATATATAATTGGAGAGGGGTATACCTGTAATATTTGTTACATCGCATGATGAATTACCACTTTCTTCTTTACTGTGTTAAATTGCCTTGTATTCTAAAACATGGGTGTTAATAAAAAATAATGTACTGGTATTTTCCTTATAATGCAAATTTCCCTTATTCAACATGTAAAATCTGTGTTAAAAAGAGAAAATTAATATACATGTAAGTTTTGTGTATTCAAAATAGTCTTCTACACATTCACATGAACATATACATGTACTTGTTTTATGATCTTGCTACATGTACCTTGAATGACGTAGCTCCTTCCCTGAGTTCATTGTAGAATCCATCTGATAGTTTTCCTATTAGTTTGACATCCTTGAGGCATGGCATGGCACAGATACTAGCACCTAGTGTTTGTGATGCAGGCTCACTGATATCATTGTCATCTATTTGAAAAGATTCAACCTGTTAAGAATAAAATATGAATGTAAAGCATAGTATTTTACTAGATCAATAATCATTATTTGCCTAATATTACTACTTGCTTAGCGTTTCTTATGGGATAGTACATTACAAACATTTACATGTTTAACATGGGAAACTAGTGTTTGTGATGCAGACTCATTGATATAAGTGCCATCTATTTGAAGAGGGTTTGCCCGTGAAGAAATAAATAAAAAGTGATTGCAATATAGTCTTGTTTTTTCAAATGCCAAGTGAAGAACAAAATCAAATAGTCTAGTGGATGTATAATTTATAAGCTATACATGTAATATACTGCAGTCAACAGACATAAAATTAAGTGAAAAATATGACATTGTGTAAGGGCATGGTTAAAAATGCACTGTGCAGTATTGTTTTACAGCAATAATGTTTGTTTGTCAGTGTATTCTAAAATTTTATTTCTTTGGAATTTATGACGTCTGCTATTTAGAACATCATCATTGTCATCTATTTAAGAATAAAATATGAACGTAAAGCATAGTATTTTACTAGATCAATAATCATTATTTGCCTAATATTACTACTTGCTTAGTGTTTCTAATGGGATAGTACATTACAAACATTTACATGTTTAAAGTTGAATTAAGCAGGGGATGAATTTCCATTAAATTGGGTTCTACAGATAATGTATAGCATATATAAGTTGTTCAAACAGATAGCATATCACAAAAATCCTCTGGCTTCTCAATATTCTGGTTTGATAGTTCATGAAATTAGCCTCCTGCCTGGGTGTGAAAGACTAGTGTACTCTAGTACACTCTGAGGGTGACGTCACGGCCGGGTATTGTGTATAACGTGCCTGGATGTTGAATACAGAATGATGCGCAGATAGAGTTAGATAATTTTACCAATTTTTTTCAAGGAAGTCAATTCAAATAATTAAGGATCATATGTACAAATCTTTACTATCCCTATTATAAACAATAGTATGAATAACGATTTCCAAGTCTTAAATTGTGAAGTATTATTGCAAACGATGAGTTATTTATTGATATTTTCACTATTTTATATATTTTTTAACTCCGAGTATACGATCGAGTTCTTTGAGGTGACGTACATTGTAGATACGGTCGCTCACACAGTGCACACGCAGCTTGAGCAGCTTGTTCCGTATACGTGTGTATTGTGTAGTTTTATTTGTGTGTGTTGCTTGGCTGTACACAGTATACTGTGCATTTCTGTGGCTTGCTTATGATGATTTCGTTATTCCTTGTTGACAAGTATTCAAGATCAAATGGGTGAAGTTCGAAGACATATAATGAAAGATGATGAAGCAAACTCACAAAGAAATTGATAAACAATTCTACTTACTTACTTCGGGGCCTATACAGACTGATTTTTGCATAAATTGTAAGGCAAAACCGAATTCATGAGACAGTATTATTTGCAAAGTGAAGCGCAAAAACGAACACTTAGCACATATACATGAAGCTAGCTAGCCAGGCCAACCGCGCCGGCGGCACGCGCAGACCGATTCCGCTAGCGACTTGGTTTTTCAAGAGCCGGTCACATCACACGCGGAAGAATATCTTACAATAACACGAACGATTAGCGTCCGCTACGTGATTGACCGGTGAGCATATTATCTCGATCAAATTTCATATTATTTCTCTTGAAATTAGTCTATAGGTCTATCGTATCATTTAGAGGGCAGTTACATATTTTGGAGAATGAGTATGTTCACAAATCTACTTTTATAAGCATTTACGTTTCCCTAATTGATCAACTGCACACCACAACTAGCTGATTTCCATACCATAACATTATATAAACAGTCAGTATTTATTGACTTGTTTCGCCACGGCCCTCGTCTTAAAATGCTACAAATAAGAATATTCTAGCAATTTAGAGGCATATTATTGACTGTATGACATAGCTTCAGTTTTATTTCTGTTTTAAAATAATTCACATAAACTTAATAACGATAAAATAAAAGTTCTGACACGCAAGTAGATTCATATAAATGTGTCAGTGTGTACACACGGCATGCTTTGTGTTTACTTCGCCAAGACCGAATTCCCGTTTGTGACGTCGACGGAGAGAACACTAGTATTAGTACGCATCCCCGGGGAGCGAACTCGGAAAATGTGGGTAGGAGTACATCGTTAAAATTCACTATTCTTAACTTATTTTGGGGGTTGAAACGCCACTCAGTATTTTTGGGGGGTTGTAAGGATGCTATTAATATAAATATCTCAATATTTGGGATTGTCTTCTTAATTCAACTTTAACATGGGAAACTAGTGTTTGTGATACAGACTCATTGATATAAGTGCCATCTATTTATGGACAAATTGCTCCCAATCAATCAAGGATATTATCATAAAACAGCACAAACGAATGGCAAGACTAGTTCTTAAAACACATCCACAGACTCCTACAAGCTATGTTCTCTCGAAATTGAAATGGACAACAATAGAAAAGAGATGGGCTTTCCATAAATGCATAATGATCCACTCTGCCCTCCACGGGGAGGCTCCAAGATTTATTAGGAATCTCTTTGTGAGAAGTGATACTCTCCACAGGCATAACACTATGAACGCAAGTAATTTTGGTATATGTGTTCCTCTTGTAAGGTCTCGGCAGGGAAAAGAAGTTTTTCTCATGAAGGTGCAATTTTATGGAACCAGCTGCCAAACCATATTAAGAGTACGGCAACAAAACAAGCCTTTGCTCGTCAGTACTTGTCATTAATTTGATGATCTTCTTATTGTAACTTTCTATCTTCCCCTATTTCTTTCCAAGTTAATTGACAAATTTTTCCAATATTTTTTGTATTAATTAAGCCTATTACCAGTGGTTAATCATTTTGTTACGGACACTCTGTATTAAACGGATATGTAAGATGTTTGATATATGTATTTCCTCACATAATAATAATTTGTAACTTTTCAAACCTTCACACAATATTAAGAGTATCTATTTTAATAACCCAAATTTTCGTACAAACATACATTTTGATCATAATCTGCATTTTTGAAAATAACCACTGCGGTACTATTTGCAATTGTAATTTAAACAACTTCTGTGTATTAACCTTGTAAGAATTAATTGAACTGATGTTTCTAATTTTATATGATTATAATTTAGATTTGTTGTGACAGTTATCATTTTTTTTTCTGTTTGTTAATATTTGATTGAAAGATGTTTTGTTATGAATGATGTATGATTTTGTTAAATTGTGTATTTTAATGCAGGGCCCTCTTGTAAAACAGTGCTGTGATCACTGATGAGGCCACCCTGGATAAATATTACTGAATAAATAAATAAATAAATAAATAAATAAATATTTGAAGAGGGTCTGCCCGTGAAGAAATGAATAAAAAGTGATTGCAATATAGTCTTGTTTATTTAAATGCCAAGTGAAGAACAAAATCAAATAGTCTAGTGGATATATAATTTATAAGCTATACATGTAACACACTGCAGTCAACAGACATAAAATTAGGTGAAAACTATGACATTGTGTAAGGGCATGGTTAAAAATGCACTGTGTATTGTTTTACAGCAATAATGTTTGTTTGTCAGTGTATTCTAAAATTTTATTTCTTTGGAATTTATGACATCTGCTATTTAGAACATCATTCACAACTGAAGAATACTTTTGATTTTGTACTCTACATTTAAAAATATGAATTATTTTGTCCCAGATCTGTGTATCACATCAAGACCAAATCATTTTCTTGATTATGAAAGACAAAGAGTTGCAAGCCCATGTGATTTTATTTTAAAAATTAAACACTAGATCTACATCAAAGTAATTTATAAAGGCTTTATAAAAAAATATTTTAAAAAGAGGGGGAAAAATAGGTCTATTGACAAATCCTGACCCAAACTACAGGAAGATGCTACTTCAAGCAGTCATAGATCTCCCTACCTTCAATGATGAAGCTCCATTTCTAAGTTCACTGTAGAATCCATCTGATAGTTTTCCTCTTAGTTTGACATCCTTAAGGCATGGCATGGCACAGATACTAGCACCTAGTGTTTGTGATGCAGACTCACTCATACCATGGTGATCTATTTGAAGAGATTCAATCTGTCAAGAATAAAGTTGAGCACCGTAAATATGGTAAAATAGTATTATCCGAACCAAAGTGGCTCCCGTTTGCGTGTTAATCATAATAGACTTTTTTGCATATCACATATCAGTAAGTACGATTGATAATTGTACATGTTAAAATGATAAAATTCTAGTTATCATAATCAGTTGCTAATGTAGCTCCACATTTTTCATTGTTCTTATTGCCATACTACTTGCATGGTATTTCTACTATTACAGGATGATTCACATGATTACTTTATCACATTGTCACAAATATATAATTGGAGAGGGGTATACCTGTAATATTTGTTACATCGCATGATGAATTACCAATTTCTTCTTTACTGTGTTAAATTGCTTTGTATTCTAAAACATGGGTGTTAATAAAAAATAATGTACCGGTATTTTCCTTATAATGCAAATTTCCCTTTATTCAAAATGTAAATCTGTGTTAAAAAGAGAAAATGAATATACATGTAAGTTTTGTGTATTCAGAATACATTGGGCATTTTAAATGGAAAACTTTATATAAATGCCAAAATGTATATGTATGTATGTACATATGAAAGTTTCAGGATGAAAAACATTTCATAATTTGTGGGCTCCATCTTTTAATCTTTCCTAAGAGATCTTGGCACTAATAATCTCTCTGATCAGAGAGAGAAAATAAATCTTTGAAATTCCTACTTGTTGTATAGTATAAAGGAGTATAAAGATTAAAGAGAAATTACTTGTACAGATGATGTCTGTGATGAAGAGAGTGAAGACACAAAGGCAATGACCTGCTCTCCATCCATACTGATGTTGATCTGACAGGATGATGAGATAACCTCTGATGAAGATGATCCTCCTGATTTCTTTCTCAGTGTAATCTATAAACATCAAAGCAGAGTTCATCTGTATCAATGCAGTGGATTTTAAACCTCAGTTACGCACAAATAATATAATAAAATTAGGAATTCTTTTATACTACATTACACCTATGTTTTGGAGAAAAGTTTGAATAAATTGCATTGTTTATCAGGATCATAATAGATCCCAAATTAGGGTACACAAAAGAGTATTCTTCTTTTCATACATCTTCTTCTTCTTGACTCTTTTCTCTCATTGTTCTGTTTGATTCTATAATTATGCCTGTATACATTTGAATCTGAATCTGAATCTGAATAGGTTCTACCAATTAAGTACAGAATGCAGGGGAAAAGTATAAGATCAGCCTGGGAGCAGATTTATAATGTATTTGTTATATAAACAAACAAAAATGAAAATAGAGAATATTTGCAGAGGGTTACCTTTGCTCTACTGCCAGTTCCCCTGTACATAAGGTCCACACTTCTGATATATGGCATAGCACAAATACTGGCACCCCTGCTTCGAGATCCATCCACACTGATATAATCTACATCTAATTCTAGAAATTCAACCTATCACAAGAAAACAGAAAAGATACAAAATGGTCAAATGTGGGTATCAAATGTTATTTCCTACATCACAACGTGATTGTACATAGCATATACTTTTGAGACATGGCAGAGCACAGATACCAGCGTCTGAGTCTGTAATGCATGTCCACTGACAACATCTAGGCCTTCATGCTAGAATTGTGAAAATTCATTCCGTCACAAAAATGGGGAAAAAAAAGGTTATGTGCAAGTTTCACAAGAAATCATCTCTTTCCCAACTGGAATGCAAAACAATAAAAATACTGTGAGATGTGTTTGCAAAATGGAATATTATTTAACAGTTTGTGTTAATTACCATACAGTGCATCCCAGATAAAAGTAAACCCAACTTTGAGAGCCTCATATTGAAAGTGTATATCATATGTGTCATTAATTTTCATATCATGATAAAGAGTAAAATTCTATTCTATCCAGTGATACCAAAATTATACCTGTGCGTCAATGGATGACTGAGCACTTGAGTTTTTAAAAACTTTGCTCGAAAACAATTTGTACCAAGTTTTTGCAGAAGCAGCACTGGCTTTCTGATCATTCATTAATAGTTTGAGGTCATAATTCCTGAGTCCAGGACAAAGGATTACTTGGACTATTGAAATGCAAGGGCTGTTTTTGTCCGAACTTGTACAGGGCAGATTTTCCACTTGTTTTTTAAAGTCCAACTGTTTATAGTCATCTGTCACAACATTACACAGGTATACATAAGTTTGGTATCATCGAACAGAATATGAGTAAATCTTTATCATGATATATTTCAACGTCAAACAAGCTATAAAATCTTAATTTGAGGCTCTCAAAGTTGGGTTTACTGTTTGCATGGATGCACTGTATACATGTGTACATGTATCATGTCCATGAAGGTCTGTGAAGTTACTTCTGGAGAGAAACAAAAAATAAATGAGGTTATTAAATTAATGCTGATATTTCTAACATATATGCTTGAAAATTTTTTATCAGGTTGGTATATACATGTACATGCATAAATGTAAATTCATTATTGTAATAATAATGCTTGCTATGCATTTCTATGTTTACAAAATGTACATATACTTCTTTTATGATCTTGCTACCTTCAATGACGAAGCTCCTTCCCTGAGTTCATTGTAGAATCCATCTGATAGTTTTGCTCTTACATGTAGTTTGATATCCTTGAGGCATGGCATGGCACAGATACTAGCACCTAGTGTTTGTGATGCAGACTCACTGATATCATAGTCATCTATTTGAAAAGATTCAACCTGTTAAGAATAAAATATGAATGTAAAGCATAGTATTTTACTAGATCAATAATCATTATTTGCCTAATATTACTACTTGCTTAGCGTTTCTTATGGGATAGTACATTACAAACATTTGGGAAACTAGTGTTTGTGATACAGACTCATTGATATAAGTGCCATCTATTTGAAGAGGGTCTGCCCGTGAAGAAATAAATAAAAAGTGATTGCAATATAGTCTTGTTTTTTCAAATGCCAAGTGAAGAACAAAATCAAATAGTCTAGTGGATGTATAATTTATAAGCTATACATGTAATACACTGCAGTCAACAGACATAAAATTAAGTGAAATATATGACATTGTGTAAGGGCATGGTTAAAAATGCACTGTGCAGTATTGTTTTACAGCAATAATGTTTGTTTGTCAGTGTATTCTAAAATTTTATTTCTTTGGAATTTATGACATCTGCTATTTAGAACATCATTCACAACTGATGAATACTTTTGATTTTGTACTCTACATTTAAAAATATGAATTATTTTGTCCCTCTTCTGTGTATCACATCAAGACCAAATCATTTTCTTGATTATGAAAGACAAAGAGTTGCAAGCCCATGTGATTTTATTTTAAAAATTAAACACTAGATCTACATGAAAGGAATTTATAAAGGCTTTATAAAAATATTTTAAAATGAGGGGGAAAAATAGGTCTATTGACAAATCCTGACCCAAACTACAGGAAGATGTTACTTCAAGCAGTCATAGATATCCCTACCTTCAATGATGAAGCTCTATTTCTAAGTTCACTGTAGAATCCATCTGATAGTTTTCCTCTTAGTTTGACATCCTTGAGGCATGGCATGGCACAGATACTAGCACCTAGTGTTTGTGATGCAGACTCACTCATACCATGGTGATCTATTTGAAGAGATTCAATCTGTCAAGAATAAAGTTGAGCACAGTAAATTTGGTAAAACAGTGTTATCAGAACCAAAAGTGGTTCCCAGCTACGTGTTCATCATGATAGACTTTTTCGCATATCACATATCAGTATTAAAGTACGATTGATAATTGCACATGTTAAAATTATAAAATTCTAGTTATCATAATCATTTGCTAATGTACATGTAGTTCCACATTGTTCATTGTTCTTGTTGCCATACTACTTGCATGGTATTTCTACTATTACAGGATGATTCACATGATTACTTTATCACATTGTCACAAATATATAATTGGAGAGGTGTATACCTGTAATATTTGTTACATCGCATGATGAATTACCACTTTTTCTTTACTGTGTTAAATTGCTTTGTATTCTAAAACATGGGTGTTAATAAAAAATAATGTACTGGTATTTTCCTTATAATGCAAGTTTCCCTTTATTCAACATGTAAATCTGTGTTAAAAAGAGGAAATAAATATACAGTGTGTGTCAAATAAAATGGTACAAGTGGAAAACATTTTTTTATAGTATGAAGATTAATCACAGTCTGCTATTGTTTGGTATTTTCATAAAGCAGGAAGATCACACTTTCACGTGCAATTTTTTTCATCACATTTGGTGTTGTAATTTTTGAAATATGACTAGTTTTCTACGATCAACAAAAATCCATTTTCCGCACACCGTTCCATGCCTTTGTGTATAGGTTTCGCATAATGGCCATATAGTGCTCAATTTCGCTTTGTTCCTCGTCGCACAAAATTCAGCACAACTTTTGTTTCACGAAAGGAAATTATACAGAACAAAGCGCATCAGCAAGGAAATCTTTTGGCTTTATTTTGGTACAACCACAAACACACATTATTTGAAAATATTTCACACCTAAATATTTTTTTTCCGACTGTACCATTTTTTTTTACACAGACTGTACATGTACATGTAAGTTTTGTGTAATTATTCAGAATAGTCTTCTACACATTCACATGAACATGTACAAGAAAATGAGTTTCTGTTTTATTCTTTACTACTACGGGGTATATTCTTGTGCAATGTCTCAATTTTAATAGGCAAACTTTCATTAATATTTATCATAATACACTTTTGAACCTGTTGAATACTGAGATTTTTTCACAAAGTTGAATGAATCATGGTTGTCAGGCATGGTTGCAACAAATTGTTTTCATTTAAAGGTGAACGAAAACACATATCAATAGATGTATATCAATGTCTTATAATTTGAATTATATAAAGTTTTTGCAATATTTAGTGAAATAAATAATCGACACGAGGGATGTTCTCTATTTTGTCAGCCAGCATATATGCAGGCTTAGTACACAACGGGTTAAAATCCAGGGGCGGAATTCTGGGGAACTCTCTTAACTACTGTCTTATCTTTTGTCTTATCTCTCAGAGATAAGACACCCTTAAGATTGTCCTAAATCGGTATTCTGAAGACTGTCTTTTCTTTGTCTTATCTCTGAAAGTACCCGCCCATCTTTTCTCAGACAAACCAATGAAAATCACTCTTAGTTACTCGTTTAAGCCCTCTTAACCAATAGGAAGGCCCGAAGACTTGCAGGGGTGTGTCCAAAATACAGTAAATCGCAATGCGTGACTGCGCATATTAGTGCGCTTATTTACGCAAAGTAAAAGAAAAAGACAGAAAAAACTCAACAGAATTTTTGGGAGAGAAAAAAAAGAGCAAAAACAGAGAGGAAAAATGGCAGTTAACATGGATGGCTTAACTTCTGGCAGTATAAACAAATTTTGTTGAAAATTGTCACATATGATAAGTAAAACTAATGAAACAATGTAATCTAAAAAATATAGTTGTTTGCTTACAATAAAGGGGCAATTGAACCTGGGTATCATGGTACTAAAACTTTGTAAAAGATAAGACAAAGGATAAGACGGCTAGACCCTGTCATATCTTTTATCTTATCTTTTCTCCGGTTTCGCGTAAAATTTGGCTTTTGCGCATTTATTAAACAGCGCATTTCTTGTGTGCGCCAATAATTTATGACAATTATTTATGACAAAAAGATAAGACAGCTCCCAGAATACCGATTTTGTCTTATCTCTGAGATAAGATAAAATACCGAGATAAGACACTCCCCAGAATTCAGCCCCAGATTATACTAAAGCTAAAGCACTGTTTGTGTACTAGTTATTGATACCTACATGTAACAAGGTAGAACCTTCTTCCTCCTATGATTGTGCAACTTACGTTACTTCTTCATGACTAGGCATATCATCAGATTGAAATTCAAAGGTTTACAAAATAAAAATATATCAGAAGGAAATTAATTGTTGGATTGACCAGGTCTTTGACTACACTTACACTGCAATTTAAGATTTTCAAAAATTATTTGTATTATCTCATTATAAAAGCTATAAAATAAAAATGATTTCACAATTTGCAGGTTCCATATTTCATTTGTATTTAATTAGTACATGTGAGTTGAAGCATTCGCAATCTAGCCTTGTAGGTAAAATGCTACGGACGGAATGACAGATGCCATTTGGATCTCTAAGACTTGCGTTCACCTCCGGTGGGCGAGAGAGTAAAAAAAAATGTCATGAGTTGGTTTCTAAGACTTGATTTTGCTCCAGTTTGTACATAACACACTTTTTTGAGACATATGGCATACATAGCACAATCTGGTATTAAAACCCAGATTTCATGTGTATCTACAAAAAAAGTACATGTAGTTGTACAGATTAAGTCTGTCACAAAAAAAAAGGAAAACTATATTAATAGTCATTAACAATGTAAAGAATTTTTTTTTCTGCTCAAAATGCAAAGACTGTGACATATGTCTTCCAAATGGAGTTATCACATGCACATGCTTGCAAACAGTTGGTGTAAATTACTATACAAATATATCAGACATATTATAGTATATCAAGCACACATAGTAAGCTTTTTCATGTCCATGAAGGTCTAGGGATTTCTTCTGAAGAAAAAAAAATTTAAAAAATGAAGTCATCAAATGAATGCCGAGGATCTTCCCTTTTCATCCTTACATGCAATTCTCCATGCTATAGACACATATTTCTAAATTGATATTATGCTTTACATGATAAATTTGGTATGTAAATATATTTTTGTAATGATACTGTTTGCTCAGCATTTCTATGTTAACAAAATTGCTACATTGAGTGGTGAAGCTCCTTCTCCGAGTTCATTTGACTGACTTTTAAACAGGGTCTTTTAAAGTCAGATTTGACAAGAAATACAAGTAGATCTGACTGCTACACCATCTCTCCAGGTTGTTATGCTATATTTTGGATACCATAGAAAGGGAAAGAATAATAATAGAGCAGGTCATTGGAGTAAGACAGAATATATTTACCATCACATCTTTAGCACGTTCTTCCATACTAGTGATGAATTCATCAACAAGAGTACATTTTTCTATTTTGAGTTCTTTCAGACTTTTTACAGAGGAGACTGTATCTGCCATGATTCGCAGTAGTGCTTTACTGCTACAGAAGGTTTCAATGTGTAGTGACACCTGCATAACGAAAAAACAAACAAATGTGGGTATATAGTATTGTTACTACAATGTATATTATATACTCTTAGATCTCTGTTGAAATTAAATTTTAGGCAGATAAGCCTGAACCACAGGTTGAGCGCTAGTCTTCATCAAGGTTAAACCTGGTGTACAGTTTTGGTAACAAAAAAGGAATTGGCACAAAACCGATCAAATGTATTGTCCTCATTGCACTAAAAGATATGTGTGAGAGATCTTGTGACAATCCTTTCATTATTTCTGATGAATTTCATTGTAAATGTTTGAATGAAGGCGTAATTTAACTGCCGTTTAGAAAGTCTGCTGAGAGGTTCGCACGCCAGAGATCACGGCGGGAATTAGTGCAAACGATCTGTGTGTAACACCAACACAAGAGAATCCCCATTGATTTTCCATGTGAGTGCTAACCTGAGTCGGGTCCCCCGTCTTATCATTTTTATACTTATATTATGAAATAAAGACACTAATACAAGATTTAAAGTACTATAATTTGCTTTATATTGTTATCGGATTCATCTTTCATAATTTATCTAAATGTGAATCCAACTTAATTTTTTCTTTCTCCCGAGACTATACACCTTAAGGCTGAATTTTTTTTAAAAATAATCATGGAACATACCAAGTTAACTTGTTAGGAATTTGCTCACAACAAAATAAGTCTACAAACATACATATAGCAATTATGGAATGAAGAGCATAAATATCCATTCGAAAACTCAAATTGTCTTAACATGAACAACGTCTCACCAAATTTTTGAATGTGAAGAGATAACCTGCAATCACATGTCTACTTGTACCCTTCTTAATGGTCAGTTGACGGTGGATTTCAGGATGCTGTGCTTCCACCAGCTTTGCAGCCTCCTCCCAGTGACATTCCAGTGCAACTTCCACAATAAAACTTAATTGGCATCTTCCTTGGTCCATTAGTTCTGTAACTACATATTTAGCAATGTTTTCATCAAATGATCCAACAAAGTAGAGCAAATTTTTAAATTCTCCTACTTTCTTCAAAATACGACTTTTCATTTGATGATCAAAATCATCTTTATTTGAGTGATATAGATCTTGGAGATATAACCCTGCAGTGTATTCTTGGAAGAGTTTGTGAGGAAATGAAACAGTAGATTCCAGTCTAGCAAGTTTTCTTGCAGATTCACCTCTCTTTATACACATTTTTCTTTCTTTTGTTAGTATGCCTACCTCACATGCAACATGAAGATCTTCGGCACAAGAGTTAAATCTTTCTTCAGGGAAAACAAGTTGTTTATCCAGCAAACCATTGAATGCAACTTCGCTGATCTTCTTAAACTGACCATTAATTCTTTCTCCAATATTCTCAATAGAATCTCCGTCTACTTCTTTAGTATGCTTGGTTGCATAGTGTTGCTTAAGAAACATAATCATTTCTTGAAACAGTTGAGAAAATGTCTGGAGTTTACGAATTACTTCTCGATTTTCATCCTCACTCCACATGTGACATAACATAGCACAAAAGATTGGAAAGGGAGCCATTGTTTCAATTATCAAACTTCCTTCTTCAAAGAATTGTAATAGATTCTTTGCTGATGCTTCATCATTTCTGTAAAACTTCTGAACATATGTTTTAATATCTTTTCGCTTAAATCCTTCGATGTTGACAAATGCATATTGTTTCCTCACATCTGTTGTTATTTCAAGTATCTTCCAAGGTCTTGTGGTCACAATGATTGTCCCAGAAGTTTGTCTTTCTCCTTTCAGAATTTGTACAATTTGGTTTCCTTCAGTTGACATGTTTGTTCCTAATTCATCAAAACCATCCAATAAAATAAGGACATTGCCCTGATTTGTCTTAATGTAATCATCAAGTTGCTCTGAAGTTACATTGTTGTCATCGGGCAAATAAGTCTCCAGAACCTGGCCCACTGTTTTCCCATTCTTTGCATCACGAAGAGGTACAACTGCAACAAGAGTAAAATTGTTGAAGTGTTCTCCATTAACCCAGTCCGAAGCAATCTTAGCACAAAACGTTGTCTTTCCAACTCCTGCCTCTCCTTGGATCATGATACGTTTAGCTGGTCTACCACTTATATCTACAGTTAGTAAGTCTTCATACTTCAAAGGGATCTTTTTCTTTTGATTTCTGTCTTCTCTCAGCAAGGAGAGATTTGTGAAAATAGACTGTAATTCTACAAGTGAGTCTGGATCAAGTGGACTAGTAGAGATTTGAAAAAGATGGACTCGGTAATAATCTTGTATATCAGCTATACACTTTTCCAGTTGCACTTGTGATATTGGATTGTTGCAATTGCTTGAGGGTACAGATGGATTCTGTGAGGCATTTGTAGATGTGTGTCCAGATGTTGAAGGCATGGCGAGAGATGCATTAGATGAGGATGTAGAATTCATGGGAACTTGTGCAGATTGTACAGGTGTTCCTGAAGCAGTCCTCTTTAGATTAGAAGGTCCTGGGGAAAGGTTTGCTCTTGATGCTGCATGTGTGTAATGAACAGATAAAGAAAAGAAAATAATATTTCTATTTGTTGTTTTGTGTTCTGCTTACTACAAAGAAGCCATTATACTGTGGACTGAGGAACATATTCAATGTACCGAGTGAGTCAAAAAAAATTTACACCTAGAAAAAGGTCAATAATAAAAAAAAAAAAATTATAAACCCCAAATTATTTTACATATTCTGAAAGAGTAACTTCTCTGGCATCTTTTGGTACCATTTTTGTGTGTTATGTCTTTACGCTTGGATGAACATGACGCATTGTTTGCGAACATGTCAATTTCGAATTGTGCCAGATTTGGAGTAAAATCAAAACAACAAAAAGCTATCCTGATTATAAAAATAGCATAACTTTTTGACGAAAATGTTTTCCGCTTAATAACTTGGCAGGGGTATTGTTTCATATATTGACTACATTTTGTATGAAAATGAGAAAGATCTGTAGAGTCAGGCATGAGTGAGCACACGTCAAAGACAAGATAATCACTTTTCAAAAGTATTACGAGGGCTTTTTTGGTCTGTCAGTGGCAATTTACTCTTTAATGTGTATTCATTCGTGCATTACTTCACGAGTCAATCTAATTTTCATACAAAATGTAGTCAATATGTGTAACAACACCCCTGCCAAGTTATTAAGCGGAAGACATTTTCGTTAAAAAGTTATGCTATTTTAATCAGGATGAAGTTACTTTTTACTAGCTTTTTGTTGTTGTGATTTTACTCCCATTCTGACACAATTCGAATTTGACATGTTCGCAAACAATGCGTCTTGTTCATCCAAGCGTTAAAGACATACCACACAAAAATGGTACCAGAAGATGCAGGAGGAGTTACTCTTTCAGAATATATAAAATAATTTGGGGTTTATAAATTGATTGTCTTTTTATTGACATTTTTCTAGGTGTAAAGTTTTTTTTGACTCACTCGGTATATGAGTGAAAGCACCAGCTGACATTTTCTCTCTTTTCTGTGCTTGTATGCAATTAGGTTTTCATGTGTCGAATGATTCATTGTCTCTTCCCAAACACAATTTATTACTGAACTTACCATAACCAGGATGATAAGATGTAGAGTATAAGGAAAGCATTGAATTAATATTATAATTGATAAGACCTTATAAAACATCCAATAAAACAAACTATATGGAAACATTGGAATGTTGCATTAGCTGCTTTCTTCTGTTTAAAGTTTTTTTCATGGTACTTTTCATATGTTTTTGTGAAAAGTATGGTAATAAATTGAATTGAATGAAATAAAACAATTGTTATATAGTGTTCAGGTGCATTACAACAGCAGTAGTGATATCTCCATTATCAAGTTCAATTTTTTTCAAGGTAATTATCTTTTAAATCTCTTCGCGTAATACAAACAAAGTTATATTAATAGTTCTGGAACTTTTCTGTTTTGGGAAAAATAAATTTATTCCTTGAGAATGTACCTTGTGGCAAATATTCTTGAGCTACAGCTTGGAGGGAGGACGCATTGAGGGCATTCCTTAATAACTCTTCTTGCTGCTCCAATGTTGTACTGTCTCTCCAGTCTACAAGCATGTAGAATGTGCCTTCACAGGTTACAGTCTCAAATATTGCGTTTGTTGCACGGTATCTTCTCAGAGCACTGACATTAACCCCAAGCTCAACTCCAAGAACAGTCATCTTGTCCTGTGGTATCCTATTGGCAATGTCCAGAAGAGTGCGATCGCGTAATAAACTGTTGGTGACAAGACAGATGTCCAAAATTGTGACCTTCAATTACATTTTCATGAAATATAAGAACATGTAATACAGACTGCGTTAAAAAAATGGTACAGTTGGGGAAAAAATAATTTAGGTATGATATCTTCTCAAATAAGGCGTGTATGTGGTACCAAATTAAGGCCAAAAGATTTTTCCTGCTGATGAACTTTGTTTCACATAATTTGCATTTGTAGAACACACATATCCATTGTTCTTTTACGTTTAATTCGGCGGCTTATGTTCGAAACCTACACAAAGGCATGGCACTGCGTGCGCAAAATGGATTTTTATTGATTGTAGAAAACTCATCATATTTTACGTTCTACAGCACAAAATGAGATGGAAAAAAAAATTGCACAAGAAATCTTATTTTTCCTGGTCTATGGAAATATCAAGTATTACTGGGTTGTGACTAATCTTCATACAATAAACAAAATGTTTCCAAACTGTACCATTTTATTTGACACAGACTGTATTATACCTACTGTTAATACCTACTTATGCTGTCACTTGTTCGAGTGACCATAAATTGCCTAATCATTTCACACCTAATACTCCTTGATACATACTTTAAAGCCTACACTGCAGTACTACTTTCTCTCATATGCCTCTTCCTAAAACCAGTATTCATATATTTCATATAATTCATATATTGACCTCTACCCTTATTACCTAAAAGTGATTAGGGAGGTGTTTCTCAAAGAGTCATGCATACTGATTTAAAGTCAAATTAATTAACAGGTATTTCAGCTCATTGATAGACTTCTGAATGGCTTGGATTCATTGGGCATTATCTGACCAATAGGGTGATGCATAAGGGTGCTATCTCACTTCGCGGAAACAAAATTGAGACAGATTTGCAAACATGACATTGTCTCCTCTTTTTCAGCAACGAAATCTTTTGTCCCATGTATAAAAGGTTACATGGTACAAAGGACGGATTAGCCAGCATGCCATTGTACTAGATCTGTCTCCTGTAGCACACACAAATCTGTCGCAGAGACAGATATAGTGCAATGCCATGCGGGCAAATCTGTCTCAATTTTGTTTCCGCGAAGTGAGATAGCACCCTAACATACCGCACACAACTAGGTATTTAAAGTGCAACATTAAGTCATTATTACTTCTTTGTGAAACACCTTAATATCTTATTCTTGTGATTATCTCATAAATTGTTTAACTTATTTCCAAATTGGTTCTTGAGACATTGTGATGAGGCAAATATCTGGTATTCATAAATTTTACATATGTGCTCCTTGACCCTTGACCAAAATATTCCAATGTGTATCATCCTATATTGATAACACTATTATTAGGTTTGAAATTAATATCTCAAATGATTGTGAGTTTATAAAATTTGATCTGAAATATTGCAAGAGGATCTTGCTGACAGGTGACTCTTGGGATATTGAGCTAACTAAAAGCAAGACAGAAGGACAGACATCCCAAAAGTATGGTGGATCTGGGACAGAGGCAGAGGCATCAATAACAATTTATGTTGGATCAAACTAGCCTTTTCATCAAAGCATGCTTTTCAGAAAAAAGGAAAACCAAGTTTAATCATCAATAGTTTTAAAAATATCATAGTGGTGATAATAAAATTTATATCGCTGGAACGTGCAACTCATTACCGTTTTAATGATACCTCTCTATAAAGCTTACCAAAGTCAAGCATCACTGTATCCCATTGTTCTGAAAATGTCTCATTTATTCTGAAAATGTCTCACAAAATTGTCAGTGGTTTACTTCCACACTCATTGAGATTGTTCTTTCTATACATGTGCCTAAAAAGGGAACCCAAATTTGATTATCAATAATTTCAAAAATATTATAGTGGTGATTGTGAAGTTTATATCACTGGAAAGTTACCATACTACTGATACCTCCCTCAGCTCGCCAATGCCATGCATCACTGAACCCCATTGTTCACAAAATTGTGATTGGTTTTCTTTCATGCTCCTTGAGATGAGTTGTTTAAATGTGTCTTATACCCCCGTCACACTGAGCTCGTTCTTACTACGTCCTTGCAAATTTTGCCGAACGGGCATAGTCTGTGTGTAAACTGAGTGGTCATAGTAAATAGCTCGGTCGGATTTTCAAAAAAGTGTTTAAAAAAATTGGGCGCCCATCTCGTTCTAAAATTTAACCAGGTGGCAACGTACCTACCTGAAACGAGATGGACCTATTGCAAACGAGGTTGCCGTACTTGGATCGTTCTAAAGATGTGCTAGGACGTCTTAAACGAGCATTGTATGTTGATTATCAGCTATTATGAAGACGAATGAGGTCTGGCAAAAACGGGCTGGATTTTTATAGCAGAATGGGTGCGCATTTACGTTCAGCACGCTCTAGCAACGGATAATGATGCAGTAAGAACGAGAAGAACTTTCTCGAGGCCGTTTGGTCGAGGTAAGAACGAGTAAGAGCGGATTTTGACGGATTAAAAACGACCCAGAACTAGAATTGTAGTATTGGAAACGACTTGGAACTGATTAAGAACGGGTTACAACTAACTGCGAATGGGTTTGGATTTCTTAAGACGGGCTCTACATCGTGGGAACGGTCATTTTCACCCCATCTTAACTAGATACCAACGGACTGCAGACGAGGCGAAAACGTGATGGACGTACTGAGGACTGTATACGAACGCTTTGGCATCTTAATCAAACAATAAGTCGGTCAAATTTACGCCTTTTTATCCGACCAGTGCCCATTTTTCATGTTATTTAAAAAAGTTGTGAGATTTCTCTAACTGTGACAATTAATGGATGACAATTAAACGGTTGATCTGTTTGCTTATACTATTATCATACTGAACGATTTCCTACCATGTTATTGAAATTATTGCAGAACGGGCTTAATCTATGTACACACTGAGTGGACGTACTTGAGACGTATTTCAATCTTCTTAAGACTTTATTACACGGGCTTGGGAGGCAAGACGTTTCGATTTTTAAACAGAACGACATGTCATAATCCCAGTCACACTGAGCTAGTTCTCACTACGATCTTGGTAGTTCTTGGTGAACGGGCTCAATCTGTTTACACAGGGACTGAACATAGTACAGACCTTTTACAATCTAGTACAGACCGTTTACAATCTGTTTACGAACTTGGCGAACAGGCCCGAACGGAGATAACGGAAAGGCATTCCGATTTTTTTTTTTACATGTTCAAAAAAATTGGACTGGCTTACAGTTCTGAAATTAAAAATAGTGACAACGTTCCTTAAACGGGAAGGACTTACTTTGAACGAGAAGAACGTAATACGAACATGGTACCTAACTTTTATCATGCTGCACATGGACACTATTAGTGATGGTTTAGACGTGCTACAAACGATATAGAGTGAACGAGCGGTTTCCTCAGTCCGAACTGGATAACAACGTATTGCGGATGAGACAAACACGAAATTGACATACATGTAACGAGGACTTATTATGAACTGCCTAGCATCGTATTCAAGAAATTACTTTGCAAAGTTATAAGTTTCAACCCGACAAAAGCCCATTTAGCGTATTGTTAAAGAACTGGCAAGGACGTTATAGAACTACCTCAGTGTGACGGCCCCCTTACATGATTAGCAATTCTAGGTACAGCATTCTTCTTCTTCTTCTTCCAGTATGGTGGGTTGGAGATGCCTACTTAGTTAGTCCATCAAGCTTACCATCCAGATAATTTCATCATGTTGCAGCTCACAACAGCCCAGAGAACCTTCAGTTTACCGTGATAATGTAAGAATCATGACAGCGCATCAATCAAAATTTAGCGAGATATTCTCAAAACAATGGAGTTCAGTGATGAGTGACATTGATGAGCTGAGAGAGGTATCATTAAAATGTTTAAAAATGTTGCAATTTCCAGTGATAATAATTTGATAATCACCATCACAATATTTTTTAAATTATTGATGATCAAACTTGGATTTCCTTTTTTGCGATACATCCGGTATCTACCTGCATTAAAACCGTCTAGCACGATAACGGATATTAAATGGCATATCAGTTCCTTAATTCATTTAGTGATGAGAAAACCTCACCACTGAGTTTAGCTATTATAAATACACATGTTTGTAAAGTAATTAACAATTTTTCATTAATTTCCTTACATCGATACATACAATGTAGGCAATCAATTCAAGTACTATTTGGCAGCTCTGTATGTTCCCTAAATTGGTTATATTTTG
>CALNVZ010001527.1:37866-62198 GCA_940671915.1 Paracentrotus lividus
AATATGAAAAATGGGCACTGGTCGGATAAAAACGCCTAAATTTGACCGACTTATTGTTTGATTAAAATGCCAAAGCGTTCGTATACAGTCATCAGTAGGTCCATCACGTTTTTGCCTCGTCTGCATTCTGTTGGTATCTAGTTAAGATGGGGTGAAAATGACCATTACCACGATGTAGACCCTGTCTTAAGCAATCCAAACCCGTTCGCAGTTAGTTGTAACCTGTTCTTAATCAGTTTCAAGTCATTTCCAATACGTTTCGTCCCGTCCTAACTAGTTCTGGGTCGTTTTTAATCCGTTAAAATCCCCTCTTTAATACTCGTTCTTACCTCGACCAAACACCCTCAAGAAAGTTCTTCTCGTTCTTACTGCATCAGTATCCGTTGCTAGAGCGTGCTGAACGTAAATGCGCACGCTTTCTGTTATAAAAATCCAGCCGGTTTTTGCCAGACCTCATTCGTCTTCATAACCTCAAGCTGATAATCAATGTGCAATGCTCGTTTGTAAGACGTCCTAGCACATCTTTAGAACGATCCAAGTACGGCAACTTCGTTAAATTTTAGAACGAGATGGGCGCTTGTTTTTTTTAACACTTTTTTGAAAATCTGACCGAGCTCGCCCATGAAGTTCGTAAACAGATCGTAAGAGGTATTTACTACGTCCACTCAGTTTACACACAGACTATGCCCGTTTGGCAAAATTTGCAAGGACGTAGTAAGAACAAGCTCAGTGTGACGGGGGTATAAGACACATTAATTAAACAACTCATCTCAAGGAGCATGAAAGAAAACCAATCACAATTTTGTGAACAATGGGGTTCAGTGATGCATGGCATTGGCGAGCTGAGGGTGGTATCAGTAGTATGGTAATGATTTGCACTTTTCAGTGATATAAACTTCACAATCACCACTACAATGTTTTTGAAATTATTGATAATCAAATTTGGGTTCCCTTTTTAGGCACATAGAAAGTACGATCTCAATGACTGTGGAAGTGAACCACTCACAATTTTGTGAGACATTTTCAGAACAATGGGATACAGTGATGCTTGACTTTGGTAAGCTTTATAGAGAGGTATCATTAAAACAGTAACGAGTTGCACTTTCCAGTTATATAAATTTTATTATCACCACTATAATATTTTTGAAATAATTGATGATCAAAATTGAGATCCCTTTTTAGGCACATAGAAACAACCCATTTCAACGAGTGTGAAGTGAACAATGCACAATTTTTGAGACATTTTCAGAACAATGGGGTTCAGTGATGCTTGACATTGGTGAGCTTTATAGAGAGGTATCATTAAAACGGTAATGAGGTGCACGTTCCAGCGATATAAATTTTATTATCACCACTATAATATCTTTAAAACTATTGATGATTAAACTTGGTTTTCCTTTTTTCTGAAAAGCATGCTTTGATGAAAAGGCTAATTTGATCCCACATAAATTGTTATTGATGCCTCTGCCTCGGTCCCAGAGCCAACATACTTTTGGGATGTCTGTCCTTCTGTCTTGCTTTTAGTTAGCTCAATATCCCAAGAGTCACTTGTCAGCAAGATCCTCTTGCAATATTTCAGATCAAATTTTATAAACTCACAATTATTTGAGATATTAATTTCAAACCGAATGATAGTGATATCAATATAGGATGATACATATATACTAATTACATTTTGGAATATTTAGGTCAAGGGTCAGGAGACCATAGTGTAAAATTATTGACTTTTTGATATTTTGGGGCGATATGACGAGGTGGTGTCTCGAAGAAACGAGTGGGGGTCATGCTATAAAACAATTTATGAAGATAATCAGAAGAGACTACGATATTAAGGTAGTTGCTACAAGAAGTCAATATGAACTTAATGTTCAAGGTGATTAATACCATAGTTCTGTGATAGCGGTTATTAGTTTAGGGTAGCTATCTCACTTCGCGGAACGAAATTGCGACCGATTGTACCGCATAGCTTAGCGATATATCTGTCTCCGGGCGAAGATTGTGTGTGCTACAGAGCACAGAGTTGAGTACCAAATGGCACATGTCGGTAATCCGTCCTTTGTACACGTAGTCCCATTTTTATTACTGCGCGGGACTAAAGATTTCGTCGATGAT
The DNA here is from genome assembly GCA_940671915.1 of Paracentrotus lividus. NCBI lineage: Eukaryota > Metazoa > Echinodermata > Echinoidea > Camarodonta > Echinidae > Paracentrotus > Paracentrotus lividus. The sequence goes on from CALNVZ010001527.1 coordinate 39,979, forward strand.
AAGATTGGGACATGCAAATTCGTATTACACATCTGTCTCAATTTGTTTCGCGAAGTGATGTTCCCTTGCATACTATTGGTCAGATTTAATGTAGCCCAATGGTAATATCCCCAAGCATTCGAAGTATCATGTTGTGAAGAATACCTCGTCATATAATGATATGTTTGGGCCAAACTCCCAGTTTGACTTTAATCAGCGTTGCGATCATTGTTGAACACTCCTGATCGAGAACTTTTAAGGTAATAAGTGGTAGTGAGTCAAATTATGTAGATTGATTGAATATATAATGAAATACTGGTGTTAGGAGAAGGATATGAGAAGAAGTAGTATGCAGTGTATGTGTGTGTTTAAGTATGTATCAAGGAGTTTAGAGTATTGTAAATGATTAGAATTTTTGGACTCACAAGTGAACGCATAAGTAAGTCATTATCTGATCAAGGTTATTTTATAGTTTTCATTTCTGTAGTAGTCTTTTACGATCTGTGTCAATAAAATGAGTCGTATTGAAACATTTTTTTGTGAAGATTAGTGCAACCCCGAAAGTAAATCTTGATTATTGCATTCAGACGCAGGAAAAATACTTTAGTGGCAATTTTTTTCTTCTTTATTTTGGCTGTCAGACTAAAATGAGTTTGTTCTAAATCCTAATAAAATTCTTTTGCGGCGCCAGTGACGCTCACGCTTGTGGTAGTTTTACATAAGCGCCGATTGCAAGTGTAGACGTCAAAAGCGATACTGTGTGGCGTTAAGACTATGTGTTTCCAGACTGCTATTGCGTTGTAACTATATTGTTCTAATGCAAATTCATGTGATAGCAAGACTTCATCAGCAGGAATCAAATTTCTTTCTATATTAGTACCGAACCACCGTGTATTTGAAGATTTATCATAGCCCTAAAGATCTATTTTGTCCCCAATGTACCAATTTTTTTTACACGAGTCCTGTATACTGTTCTTTGTTTCATGAAAGATGTAAATTGTCAAGTAAATTATATAGCACATTAGTGTGTTCATTCGGGACAACGAGCCAGTATACTCTCAACACCGCGATCGCAACGCTCTTACCCTTGGCTTATTGGCCCCGGGCAAGATTAGCGAGCATACAATCAGGAACTACGACGTGACGTGTTTTCGGGAGTGACGTTCTTGCGGGGTTAATGTAGTCGCTTCTGAGAATCCATCTAACACGATACAGTGCCAACAGACCGACAAATCATTTGACCATGATAGCTGAGCTGTAGCAGCCCATTTATAACTTGACTCGTGTAGATGCTTGGCCTAATAACAACGCAGAATGGAGGATTCATGCACCAAGCAGCGAGACTCTCAGAATTATAAGGACTCGCCACTAGACATATGCGGCTTCTTCCCTCGAACTGCTAGTCTTCCGAAGCACTAATTGCAACCATGCATAACTTATCAGTAATCGACATCCTCATTCTTTACCGAAATAAAGGAGTAACGATTCAGAACTTATTAATACCTATTAGACTCGTTTCATGAAAGATTAAATGTATATCATGTACCTTGATATATTGAATTAAAATTCATATGAATATCCCATGATGTATTGTAATGCGCCTGCAAATATTAACAATGTTATATTTCATTCATTCATTATTACACATACATTTCCAAAAACATATGAACAAGTACATGAAAAAAAAAAAGCTTTGAATGAAAGAAGCAGGCCTACATGTAACATGTCCAAGATCCTTCTTCATTCATGTTTGTTTACCTTTAGGAAATGTTATAGGGTGCTCGTTTCATGATTAATATTAAGTATTTTCACATGCCTTTCTTGCTTACTCTATCATCTTAGTATCATGGTTATGCAGAGTTCGTAATAGGATTGTGTTTGGAAGGCAATAGAATCATTACACATGAAAACCTAGATTGCAAGTACAGTCAACAGAAAGAACGAGACAATGGTCAGTGGTGCTTTCAGTCACCGGCGAGTGTTACCGGATTGTAACAAAAAACTTGTACCACTAGAGAATGTCTATATAAAGACCAATGATCGGCAGTTTCATAAGACCAAATTATCTGTTTATATATTGTGACAGGGTACTCCATCCGGCTTGCCTTGGTGCCATTTTTGTGTGGTTGTTTACGACTTCGGAAATTAACCGCGCACGGATGGATGGGAAATGGCAGAATATCTGCCGATTGTGTGTCGCGCTATCGGGGCTAACGATCCAGACAAACATACAACAAAAAAAGACATACGTAAAAGAGAAAATTAATCACTGATTAACAATGCAATATATTTATAACGAACAGCTATCATTTCAAACGATTATAAAAATTAGGACTAAGGATGTGTTGTTACATAATATAGAATACATTTAATGATAAATGAATCTACCACTCCAAAATATACTGAACAATTCTTCTCCAATTCAGAATGGCACCTCACAGATTGTCACCAAACGACTGATCATTCTGCAAATATACAATCGAAAAGAGGCAGTATAGATTATAAGGCAAGTAAGGAAACCAGTTCTCCACATGCAATCTATAATCCAAAGGGGACGATCAAAACTGACCACTTCTAATCTCGACACTGTAATACATATTAAAAAATCTATTTGACAGATGAGTTACCTGATACCAAGACCTTTTACAGATATCTAGTAGGCGTGAACAACCAAGAACCATCTATCAAAGATCGTTCGTAATGTCCACAATCACTATGACCGGTACCACCCACCACAGATTAATAGAGAACACCATTTGGAAATTCAACCTTCCTAAACACCCATCTCTGACATGTCTATACACGGAGCATTGAATAGAGTTTTAGGATAAGTACGATACAACTGTTCTGTACGTTCACAGAGAGAAAGATCCTGGGATGAGAGTCTTGCACCATTCAAAAAGCTCAACAACAGGTTCACTTCAGGAGAAGGTAACACATAGTCACTCAGACTCCTTGTTTTCATTTACTTTTCTCGAAATCTGTCTTTTTATCCGTTTTCTGTTTTAGTTAGTTTGATTTATTGCAGATGAGATGTTTGTTTTATTTGACTAATACATTCTGTTTCTCTTATCAATTCTTCTTTCTCTTTTCTCCCTTACAGGGTCACACTTCTCTTTTGTTTTTTGTTTTTAGTTTTGTTTTCTTGTCTTCCCCTTGTTCTTTTACCTGTTTTACTTATTTATTTATCCCCCCCTTACTTCTTCTTGTAGGTCTATAACACACAGGTCTACTAGGTGTTTTTCCCCCTTGGCTTTTTCTCTTTTCTTTCATTCTTTTCAGCCCCATAGCCTCCACTCTAATCCCTTCTTTGTTTACTCTCTCCTCCCTCTCCCAGCTTATCATCTCCCTTTTGTTCCAGTTTGCTGTTTGTTCCCTACTTTTCTGTGTCATTTTGTCTCTGACGAAGATTCTGCTAGGATCGAAAGCTCAGGCTCCTTTTGACTTCAAAATTAGATTGACTCGTGAAGTAATGCACGAATGAATACACATTAAAGAGTAAATTGCCACTGACAGACCAAAACAGCCCTCGTGATACTTGTGATAATAAAAGTGATTATCTTGTCTTTGACGTGTGCTCACTCATGCCTGACTCTACAGATCTATCTCATTTTCATACAAAATGTAGTCAATATATGAAACCATACCCCTGCCAAGTTATTAAGCGGAAAACAGTTTTGTTAAAAAGTTATGCTTTTTTAATCAGGATAGCTTTTTGTTGTTTTGATTTTACTCCAAATCTGGCACAATTCGAAATTGACATGTTCGCAAACAATGCGTCGTGTTCATCCAAGCGTAAAGACATAACACACAAAAATGGTACCAAAAGATGCCAGAGAAGTTACTCCTTCAGAATATGTAAAATAATTTGGGGTTTATAATTTTTTTTTTTATTATTGACATTTTTCTAGGTGTAAATTTTTTTTTGACTCACTCGGTACATTGAATATGTTCCTCAGTCCACAGTATCATGGCTTCTTTGTAGTAAGCAGAACACAAAACAACAAATAGAAATATTATTTTCTTTTCTTTATCTGTTTCACTGTGCTACAACACAGTGGCATGGGCACTCAATGCCAAGAAGAATCTTCGTGGTCTCCCCAGCTGAGCTCTCTGCCTCCATCTAATCAGAGGACTTGCTCTCATGGGAAACACGCGCTGCTACAATCTGCCACCAAGTTCCCATGAACTTCTAGTGCCAGTTCCTCGCATTCTGATGTCAATCTCTTCGTGACCATGGCCTTTTTCGAGATTTACGGATCACACATGCTTACAAATGCCGTCAAGCAGAAGTCCATTCTTAGCCTCACCTCTATAGGTCCATTGGCAACACATCCAAATAAAAGTCACATGCAAAGACTGGAAAGTTGTATGAGCTGATATAAGGCGAATAAGATTAGTTACCGTATTCCAGTCCTGTTTTCAAATTCTCTATACCTAGTCCATTGATCCTAGAGTCTCTTGTAGAATTACTCGTAGTTATTTTCACGAAATCTCTCCTTGCTGAGGAAACAGATCTGAAGAGATAAATAGTGATCCTTGAAGTATTGAAGACTTACTAACGTAGATATAGTGGTGAGATCCAGTAAACGTATATAGATTCAAGGAGTGGCGGGTAGGAAGTTGCGAAAGAACATACGTTTTGCTGCTAAGATTTGCTGGACTGGGTTGAATGGTAGTAACACTTCAACAATTTTACTTCTTGTTGTAGGTTAGTGTATCCTCTTCGTCGCGGTGCAAAGACATTCGGGGTTAAACATGTGGCAGGTTATCTGGAGCTATATATTTGCTCCTGCGTGGACAACAATGTAACTTTACAGAGGCAATTTTAATGATTACATTAAGACGAATCAGGTGCAAATGTCCTTATTTTTTGGATGGTGTTGATGAATTAGGAGTACAAACTATGAGAAGGAAACTCCAGAAATTGTAGATCAATTTCTGAATAGGAGTAAGACAGAACTTTCCTGGACGGGTCATAATTCGCTACATTGCCGCAGCACAATAGGCTCTTAGGAAGATACTAGTAAATAACACTATCGGCGAGGGTACAGAGCAATATTATGGCATTTGTCACATTTGAAGGATTTAAGCGAAAAGATTATTTAAAACATTATGTTCAGGAAGTTTTACAGAAATGATGAAGAGCATCAGCAAAGAAATCTATTACAATTCTTTGAAGAAGGAAGTTTGATATGAGATAAACATGGTCCTTATCGCAATCTTTTGGGCTATGTTGTGTCATATGCATAGGCGTGACGGGTTGAAAATCGAGAAGTAATTCGTAAAACTCCAGAGCATTTTCTCAACTGTTTCAAGAATGAATTTGTTTTCTTAAGCAACAGTTATGCATAAGACGAGCATACTGAAGAAGTAGAAGAGATAGATTGTTCTATGTGAGAATTGGGATTGAGAAAGAATATAATGGTTAGAGATCATGAAGATCACCGCAAGTTGCCGATTGAAAGTGGTTTGCTGGTAAACATGGCTTTGTTTTCCTGAAGAGAGAGTTCAATCGCTTCCTTGTCATGAGAATCTACCATGTTGTGCATGTGAGGTAGGACAACTAACAAAAGAAAGAAAATGTGTAAGTGAAAGGGAGGGTGATAATCTCAGAAGGAGACTTGCCTAGACTGGAATCTACTGTTTCATTTCCTCATCAAACTCTTCAGAATATCACTGCAGGGTTATATCTCAAGATACTTATATCACTCAAATAAAGATGATTTGATCATCAAATGAAAGTCGTATTTTGAAGAAATGTAGTGAGAATTTTAAAATTTACTCTACTTTGTTGGATCTTTTGATGAAAACATTGCTAAATATATTGTGACAGCTCATGACCCAAAGTAGGAAGGATCTAAATTTCATTGTGGAAGTTTACATTTGGAATGTCACTGGGAGGAGGCTGCAAAGGCTGGTTGGAAACAGCATCCTGAATTCAACCGTCGACTGACCATTAAAAAGGGACAAGTAGACATGTGATTGCAGTTATTCTCTTCACACATCAGGCATTTGGTGAGATGTTTGTTTAGTGTTAAGACAATTTGAGTTTTCAAATGGATATTTATGCCTTCATTCCATATTGCTATATGTATGTTTGTAGACTTATTTTGTTATGAGCAAGTTACTAACAAGTTACCTTAGTATGTTTCATAATTATTAAAAAAAATTTCAGCCTTAAAGCTGGTGTGTAGTTTCGGGACAAAGAAAAAAATTAAGTTGAATTTCACATCTACATAAATTATGAAAGATTGAATCCAATACATATATATAGCAATCTTACGTTCTTTAATCTCATTTTAGTGTCTTTATTTATGATATAAGTATATAAAAAGATAAGACGGGGACCTGACTCAGGTTAAGCGGTCACATGGAAAACAATAGGGATTCTCTTGTGTGGGTGTTACACACAGATCGCTCGCACTAATTCACGCCGTACCTCCGGCGTGGCGAACCTCTCAGCAAGGTCCTAAAACAGCAGTTAAATTACGCTTCATTAAACATGTTACAATGAATTCATCAGAAATATATGAAGGATTGTCACAAGATCTCTCACACATATCTTTTAGTGCAATGTGTGAGCAACATGTAACTACATTTGATTAGTTTTGTGCCAATTCCTTTTGTTACCAAAACTGAACACCATGTTTAACCCTAAAAGGGCCGGGGGGGGGGGGGGGGGGCCTAATCGAGCCCCCCCCCCTCGGAACATTTCACGTGGTCATGTTGCTGAAAAAAAAATTCGCGCTCCGCGCATTTATGACTTTATTCTGTAACATCTTACGCAACTTTTAAAACTATTTTGAAAAAAATTGAGCTTACAGTTCGGAAGTTGTGCAACATTATGTAATGCAGCGCAGGCTCAAAAACCGGAGATTTTCTGTATTTGTGTACAAAACATATGGGAAAAGGCTTTTCATGCTAAAATCACATTTCAGTATTTAAAATATGGTTATTAGCCATTATTTTAGTTGATATTGCTCTAATATTCAGAGATAATCATTGACCAAAGTTTTCCAAACAAAAAAACAATAAAATACATAAGTCGAAAAACAAAGAAATACATAAGAAATTAAAAAAACAATAAAATACATAAGAAATTGAATTAGATACCGGAATTTTTTTCTCATACAATCGTTAGGAATGCTACAAAGAATATTTACACCAAGAATTAGCATTCTAGGAGCCTTGATTAATGATTTAGAGCAAAATGTATGATTTCATGCATAAATTAGCATAATTAATTAATATAAATTAAATAGACATCATTTTGGAAAAACAAACTATACAGTCTTGTAGATTACATTGCACACTACTATTGTGCAAAATTTCGCGGCGCTTGCGCGATCGGCGGCCGAGATCTGATGGGGGGGTCTAATCAGCCCCCCCCCCCCTCCCGGCTGTGAGATGGCAAAAATAACCTGGCCTTTTTAGGGTTAACCTTCATGAAGACTAGCGATCAACCTCTGGTTCAGGCATATCTGACTTAAATTGAATTTTAACAGAGGTCTAAGAGTATATAATATACATTGTAGTAACAAAACTATATACCCACATTTGTTCTTTTCTTTATGCAGGTGTCACTACACATTGAAACCTTCTGTAGCAGTAAAGCACTACTGCGAATCATCGCAGATACAGTCTGCTCTGTAAAAAGTCTGAAAGAACTCACAATAGAAAAATGTACTCTTGTTGATGAATTCATCACTAATATGGAGGAACGTGCTAAAGATGTGATGGTAAATATATTCTGTCTTACTCCAATGACCTGCTCTATTATTATTCTTTCCCTTTCTATGGTATCCAAAATATAGTATAACAATCTGGAGAGATGGTGTAGCAGTCAGATCTACATGTATTTCTTGTCAAATCTGACTTTAAAAGACCCTGTTTAAAAGTCAGTCAAATGAACTCGGAGAAGGAGCTTCACCACTCAATGTAGCAATTTTGTTAATATAGAAATGCTGAGCAAACAGTATCATTACAAAAATAAATTTACAAGAATGCATACATTTACATACCAAATTTATCATGTAAAGCCTAATATAAATTTAGAAATATGTGTCTAGCATGGAGAATTGCATGTAAGGATGAAAAGGGAAGATCCTCAGCATTTATTTGATGACTTCATTTCTTTATTGTTTTTCTTCAGATGAAACCTTCATGGACATGAAAAAGCTTGCTAAAATGTGCTTAATATACTATAATATGTCTAATATATTTGTATAGTAATTTACACCAACTGTTTGCAAGCACATGCATTTGGTTACTCCATTTGGAAGACATTTGTCACAGTATATCTTTGCATTTTGAGCAGAAAAAGAAATAAATGATTATTTACATTGTTAATGACTATTAATATAGTTTTCCTTTTTTGTGACAGACTAGATCTGTACTTTAACTACATGTATACACACAAAATCTGGGTTTTAATATCTGATTGTGCTATGTATGCCATATGTCTAAAAAATGTGTGTTATGTACAAACTGGAGCAAAATCAAATCTTAGGAACCGCTCATGACCTTTTTTTTTTTACTCTCTCGCCCACTGGAGGTGATCGAACGCAAGTCTTAGGGATCGAAATGGCGTCTGTCATTCCGTCCGTAGCATTTTACTTTCAAGGCTAGATTGCGAATGCTTCAACCCACAACCCACTTAATACAAATGAAATATAGAGCCTACAAATTGTGAAATCATTTTTATGCCTCCGCCACCGAAGGTGGTGCCGGAGGCATTATGTTTTCGGGTTGTCCGTCCGTCCGTCCGTCCGTCCGTCCGTACGTCCGTCCCGTTTTCGTTCTCGCGATAACTTAAGAACCGTTTGACGGATCACTTTCAAACTTGGATCATGTACATGTATGCATATGGTAGAGACAATGATCTGATTAGACTTTGGGGTCATTAGGTCAAAGGTCACAGAGGTCATTGTATGCATGAAAATGGCTCGTTCTCGCCATAACTTAAAAACCGTTTGACGGGCCAACTTCAAACTTGGGTAATGTGTGCCTATGGGAGGGGCAATGAACTGATTAGATTTTAGGGTCATGAGGTCAAAGATCAAAGGTCACAGATATCATTGTATACATGAAAATGGTCCGTTCTCGCAATAACTTAAGAACTGTGTGATGGGTCAACTTCAAACTTGAGTAATGTGTGCATATGGGAGGGGCAATGAACCGATTAGATTTTGGGGTCAAAGGTCACAGAGGTCATTGTATACATAAAAATAGTTTGTTCTCGTGATAACTTAGGAACTGTGTAACGGATCATCTTCAAACTTGGGTAATATGTGCATATGGGAGGAGCAATGAACTGATTAAATGTGGGGATCATGAGGTTAAAGGTCACAGAGGCCATCATATGCATGAAAATGGCTTGTTCTTGCCATAACTTATGAACCGTTTGACAGATCAACTTCAAACTTTGGTCATGTGTGCATATGGTCATATTTAATTTAAGTGGGACATTCAGCTGAAAATTCAATGTGGTGCTGTGCCTTTGAAAATGCAAATTAGGGTCTGAAATCAACACAAAGGCTTCTTTACAATACAACCAATTATTTAAGTTCAAACATTAAGTGATCCAGCTTTCTTACGCTGAATAATTGAGCAAACAGGAATTTGCACGTATGGGACTATGCTGCTTTAAATGCCTCTTATTCTTGATACTAGTCACTTTTGTCTGATTTTTTTTGCTTAAAGTAATTATCATGGACTGCTCTAACATGGTATATAAACACATGTAATTTGGATCTAGTTATTTACTTGAAATGTTGAATTTAAGGCACTGGTCGTGTCACTCACGTTTTGGATGTCGTGTCACTCACGACATATAGAGGTGGACCATTTTCCACATAGAGGGAATTATTGATAAGGATAATAAATGTCAGAGAGGTACACTATTCATGTACATATACCAGCACTTATGGTATTCTTAGAGATCTACTTGGGCACACATCCAACCATAACCAATAATGGTCAGAAACCCATGTCTTTTTTTTGTCGTGTCACTCACGCACTGTTTTTTAATCATACTTTCCAGGACTAATTGTAAAATTCAAATCCAACTAGTAAGGACACATGCCACTCCTACAAAATACATAATATGGTAGTCATGATCCATTCATAACCTACAAGTGCGAAGATATGCGCCCTTCTAATAGTCCAAATGTCGTGTCACTCACGATTAAATATGACCATATGGGAGGGATAATGAAATGAGTAGATTTTGAGGTTATGAGGTCAAATGTCAAAGGTCACAGATGTCATTGTACATGTGAAAATGGCTTGTTATGCCTGCGCGACGAAGTCTCGCCGGAGGCATTATGTTTTTGGGTTGTCCGTCCGTACGTCCGTACGTACGTCCGTACATGTACGTCCGTACGTACGTCCGTCCCACTTTCGTTCTCACGATAACTTAAGAACCATTTGACGGATGATCTTCATTCTTGGTACATATGTGCATACTGAGGTGACAATGATCTGATTAGATTTTGGGGTCACAAGGTCAAAGGTCACAGTGGTCAATAAAAAGGTGAAAATAGCTTGTTCTCACAATAACTCAGGGATTGTTTCATTTATCATCTTTATACTTAGTACATTAGTGCATACAGAAATGACAATGATCTGATCAGATTTTGGGGTCACAAAGTCAAAGGTCACAGAGGTCAATAAATAGGTGAAAATAGCTTGTTCTCATGATAACTCAAGAACCGTTTGACGGATCATCCTCATTCTTGGTTCATGTGTGCATACTGAGGTGGCAATGATCTGATTAGATTTTGGGGTCACAAGGTCAAAGGTCAAAGGCCACAGAGGTCAGTAAATAGGTGAAAATAGCTAATTCTCACAATAACTCAAGAACCGTTTTACTAATAAATTTATTATTTAGTACATGTGTGCATACTGGGATGGCAATGATCAAAGAAGATTTTGGGTTCACAAGGTCAAAGGTCAGAGGTCAAATAGGTTTTAAAAAGCTTGTTCTTATGATAACTCAACAACTATTTGACAGATCATCTTCATACTTGGTACATGTGTGCATAATAGGGTGTCAATTATCTGATTAGATTTTGTGGTTACAAGGTCAAAGGTCAAGGTCAAAGGTGTCTGTGTATAAATGAAAGTGAATAGATGAATGTGTCATATATTTCTGATCTGGCAATTGCGGAGGCATATATTTCGACCGTGCGCGGTCGAGGATTCATCTAGTTATTTTAAAGCTTTTATAATGAGATAATACAAATAATTTTTGAAAGTCTTAAATTGCAGTGTAAGTGTAGTCAAAGACCTGGTCAATCCAATAGTTAATTACCTTCTGATATACATTTTATTTTGTAAACCTTTGAATTTCAATCTTTTGTTTAAATAATTAAATCCAACAATCTGATGATATGCCTAGTCATGAAGAAGTAACGTAAGTTGCACAATCATAGTAGGAAGACAGTTCTACCTTGTTACATGTAGGTATCAATAATTAGTACACAAGCGGTGCTTTAGCTTTAGTATAATCTGGATTTTAACCCGTTGTGTACTAAGCCCGCATATATGCAGGCTGACAATATAGAGAACATCCCTCTTGTTGATTATTTATTTCACTAATTATTGCATGAAATACATAAAAACTTTATAATTATTCAAATTATAAGACATTGATATATTATGTGTTTTTGTTTCACCTGTAAATGAAAACGATTTGTTGCAACATGCCTGACAACCACGTGTATTCAACGGGTTAAAAAGCTTCGTACAGTAATATAAAGTGTATTATGATAAATATTAATGAAGGTTTGTCTATTAATGAATTGAGACATTGCACAAGAATATACCCATTAGTAGTAAAGAATAAAACGAAACTCATTTTCTGGTACATGTTCATGTGAATGTGTAGAAGACTATTCTGAATACACAAAACTTACATGTATATTCATTTTCTCTTTTTAACACAGATTTTACATGTCGAATAAAGGGAAATTTGCATTATAAGGAAATTACCGGTACATTATTTTTTTTATTAACACCCATGTTTTAGAATACAAAGCAATTTAACACAGTAAAGAAGAAAGTGGTAATTCATCTTACGATGTAACAAATATTACAGGTATACCCCTCTCCAATTATAAAATTGTGACAATATGATAAAGTAAACATGTGAATCATCCTGTAATAGTAGAAATACCATGCAAGTAGTATGGCAACAAGAACAATGAACAATGTGGAGCTACATTAGCAAATGATTATGATAACTAGAATTTTATCATTTTAACATGTGCAATTATCAATCGTACTTAATGATATGTGATATGCGAAAACGTCTATCATGATGAACACATAGATGGTAGCCACTTTGGTTCTGATAATACTGTTTTACGAGATTTACTGTGCTCAACTTTATTCTTGACAGATTGAATCTCTTCACATAGATGACTGTGATATCAGTGAGTCTGCATCACAAACTCTAGGTGTTAGTATCTGTGCCATGCCATGCCTCAAGGATGTCAAACTAATAGGGAAACTATCAGGTGGATTCTACAGTGCACTTAGAAAAAGAGCTTTATCATTTAAGGTAGGGAAATCCGTGACTGGTTAAAGTAACATTTTCCTGTAGTTGGGGTTAGGATTTGTCAATATTTAATTTTTTCTTCTCTTTTTAGAGCAGTTATGAATTCCTTTGAATTAGATCTAGTGTTTATTTATTTTCTTTTTATAATATCACATTGGCATGCCACTCATTTACCTCCATGTAATAAAAAAATAATAATTTGGTCTTCATGTAATACACTGATCAGGTACAAAGCAGTTATATTTTAAATGTGGTGTACAAAATCAAAGTTGCAGTCATGAATGATGTTATAATAGCAGTTCTATGTCATATATTCCAATAACAAAATTAGATTATAAAAGACACTCACAATCTTCTTAAGTATTATTGCTGTAGAACAATACACAGTGCACTTTTTACCATGCTCTTCAACAAATGTCATATTTTTTGTTACCTCTAATTTTACGTCTGTGTTGATTGCGGTGTATTACATGTGTATGTAGATCATCCAGTAGACTATTTGATTTTGTTCTTCACTTGGCATTAAAAACTAGACTTTATTGCCATCACTTTGCATATATTTCTTAATAGGTTGAATCTCTGAAAATAGATGACAATTTTATGAGTGAGTCTTCATCACAAAGACTAGGTGCTAGTATCTGTGCCATGCAATGCCTTAAGGATGTCAAACTAATAGGGGAACTATCAAATGGATTTTACAATGAACTCAAGGAAGGAGCTTCATCACTAAAGGTAGCATACAGTTCCTATCTCATATTTATGTAAAATGCAAAAACTAAGGACAGTACTGCATGCAAATGTCAGAAAATACAGACTAAGAAAAACAAATAATTTCACATTTATTTGTGAAGCTCTTTGACATTACTCTGATTTGCGCAGACAGGTGGTCTTGTACTGATTTTGTTTTGATACATTTTAGAATAACCAAATTATCTCTTTCAAAGTATATAGATTACAAGAAACTGTCATTTCAAAATTATCATGTATAACAAACTACTACACATTTTGAGGGCATAACAAAAATGATTATTTTCAGATATTTGATATCATGAATCTTTACAAATCAGTGATACTTTTCAATATATACAGTACCACCTGAGATCAACATCACAGCTGATTGCAATTGATTGAGTGCAGTTGTACACAAAATGAATGGGGATGATGTCATTTGATGGCAATCAACTGTGATGTTGATCTCAGGCGGTATTGTACATTGTACTTGAAAAATTATTCTTTCTGGAATGAAAAACAAATATCACATTATACATCTTAACTGTAATTTTCTCTTGATTACCTTTTCTCTAGATCAGGCAAATGCATTTAATGGGAGCTTATCTAGACAGTTTTCATCTATCCACACTTGCCCTCATGTCAGACTTAAAATCACTCACACTGTTTGACGTCAAGATCAATTACAGGAATCTTACTGAGGTACTGGTATACATTTTAAATATTTTAGTGCAATGTATTCGCCTGTACCCAAGTTTGTTCAAGTTTAGTATTTTTCAGTCTCTCTTTGGTATTATTGCATAGGACAAGCCATGCCAGTGAAATCTACCATGCGGTCTGTAAAAGAAATATTTTTGTCTCAATTTGCTCCTTGGTTTAACCCTGAAATGAATGATGGACTATAAAGGTGCCCTACTTGATGTTATGCGCAATATTAAAGCATGTGGATACCAACTCACTATATTTCCATTGAAAGTCAGCAACTTTTTTCAATCACATTCGAGACATAGGCTACAGGAGGTACTGTTATACATTTTAAATACATCAGAGTTAGTTCAATGTATTAGCCTATACCCAAGTTTGTTCAAGTTTAATATTTTTCAGCCTCTCTTTGGTATTATTGCATAGGGCAAGCCATGCCAGTGAAATCTACCATGCGGTCTGTAAAAGAAATATTTTTGTCGCAGTTTGCTCCTTGGTTTAACCCTAAAATGAATGGTGGACTATGAAGGTGCCCCACTTGATGTTATATGCAATATTAAAGCATGTGGATACCAACCTACTATATTTCCATTGAAAGTCAGCAATTTTTTAAACTAAATTTGAGACATACAGGTATAGCATTGGAATGCCACATTACATTTTATTAGACACTGTCAGCCTAAAGTGGCTTGTGTTTGGGAGTTGTGTACAAAATCAATGGAAATTTACTTGAATCATAAAGTGTACAAGATGTAACCATTTTCCATATTAATTCTTCTTTAATAAATATGTATTTAATTTGGGGTAATTATGGTTTTTCAATGTTCTTTAATCAAGAAAATATAATATTTTTTTTTGTAAACAATGACATTTATGTACATGTACCTAAGGACAATTTGTACTTTTTTTTCTTATCATGAATACTTACATGTAGAAGAAAGATGATATTCTTGAACAATAATGAACTTCCATGTGAGAGTAAATGTTTTATATTATACCTCTAACATTATCCAGAGTCCATCTAGGTATACTAATGTTATTGATGTACTACATGTATAGCTTTATGTACACATCTGATAACTCATTGCCAATGTCAGACATACATGTATGAACGATATTTCACAAATCATACATTAGTCAATCCATTGAATTGATTACCCATAAAGTAGATATTTGTCACTAAAATTGTCACATGTACATGCATTAATTTAACCCCACAAACCTTTCTTTACTTGAATGACTTAACAGTAAACATTCATGTTTTGTTTCATTCTTTGATGTTGTCAAAATTGAGTAATTCCTCTGTGACATACTTCCGTGTACTGATATCCTATATGATATCATTTTGTGAATGTCAATAATTATAGAGAAAGACCTCTAAATAAACAAATATCATTATGCCTCATTTCTCAGATGGATGGCATTGATCCACCCTCCATACATTCAAGTACCTCATTGACTGAGCTGAATGTGGATCATGACTCCTTCATCTCATTGCATAGGATTGGTCTTCTGGAGAGATTTCCTGGTATACAGAAGATGACTCTTGCATGCCATGATGAACAGACTCCATTTCCACAAGAGCTGCTTCACCATGTGACTATGCCTGATGTGACTG
The DNA here is from genome assembly GCA_940671915.1 of Paracentrotus lividus. Classification (NCBI taxonomy): domain Eukaryota; kingdom Metazoa; phylum Echinodermata; class Echinoidea; order Camarodonta; family Echinidae; genus Paracentrotus; species Paracentrotus lividus. The sequence continues at coordinate 55,572 of CALNVZ010001527.1, forward strand.
ACCTTTCTCTGCATGGTTATGATGGTACATGTAGTAATTTTCATGTGCCATCACTGGACCCTTTCCCAAATCTCATCAACCTCAGACTTATCAACATCTTCATGTGGAATGATTGCTGCACCACTATCCTGGATTCCTTGAGGAACAATAAGATGCTCAAGACCATTAGGTAAGGTTTGATACATAATACATGCATGTGAATTTTAAAACGGAGATCACATTGTGGTGATTCAGAGCAAAGTAGGGATAGTGATCTTTATGTAAATGTTATTAACAGAAGTAGATTTATTTTGCTCACAACTTTCCTCCTTTAATGCATACATAAATACAATTTTATTGTATGCATACATACAGCTGGTGCGCAAATGTACACAATTTAGTAATGAACCAATGTGATCGCCAACTGGACAAATTCATAAAATAGGGGATTTTTCAAAGTCAATACATAATTAATGTGTTTCATCATGGAAAATATCATATTGAATTATGTGTACCACCTTTTCTACATTATTCTTTTCCTATATCATTAACAGAACCTGACAGGTGACAGGGTTGATGAATCATTTTATACTGTCATTTTTGTTTTATACATCTTTGTTTCTTATTTACTTGATTTCTATCCAGTATTAAGGACTGTTATACTGATACAGGTTTAGATCCACTGGTTAATGAGATCAATGCTGAAGGGAAGATGATGGTGACTGTAGAGCATGGAAGAAGCAAAGTAAGATTAGTCCTAATACTCCTTTGTTTATATTCCTCACTTTATATGATGTATTTTTTATGTCTGTTGGCTCATTTTAAATCTTCAAAAGGGGCTTTTGCATGCATATGTAATTCATATGTTGTCTTGTTATTGAGATGGATGATGGATGAGTGAAAACACAAGTTTAGAGGATGTTAAAAATCTTCCTTTTGGCAAATGCTTCTTGTACATTCTTTTAGAAAAATAATCTAGATATATTTAATTTATATATCTGAAAAGTATATTAATTAAACATATCTATTTTATCTTTCTATATTGTGATACATACAGTGGTGGCCAAAATTATTAGAACACCAAGCATATTTATATGATTTTAGTAATTTTTAATTCAGTTGACCATTTAAATACCTATAAAATGGTTGGAATGTCTCTGAATATCATCATTATGCTTTAAAAACTAAATAACAAAGCCGTGCGTTGGGAAATCGCCCCCAAGTCGCCCTTTTTTATGTTACACCACCAATTGAAAAATGTAGAAAATCTTGCCCCTTTCAGGATCAAAATGTCATAACGTTAAACATTTGAAGCTTCTCCCTACAAAAGTATATATATACACAACAAAAAAAGTAAGTCCCCCCCCCCTAATCAAAATGATGTAACTTTTGAACGAGCTTGTTTTTTGTACGATAATTTGGAGGGAAGTTTTATCCCCTTATTAGGTACCTCCTGTAAAAAAAATGACATCGATCACTTGAGACATAAATGAGTAATCAACGTTTAAAGCAAAAATAGACATTTTCAAAAGTCACAAGGGTCATTTTTTAGGCTGTAAATAATAACAATTTTTAAATTTTTACAACTGTGTCTTTTAAACATTCTTGGTGGATTTATCATCCCAAAATTGAATCCATCCAAACCACTCCCGATACATTTCACTATTTTTTATGGTATATTCAGAACACGTGAGCACATATACTAGATATTAATAGTTCAGGCCTCCAAAAAATGGTAAGGTAATCCAAAATCTTTTTCAACAGAACGTTAACACAGATATTATCTTCAACTATTATGACACATTTCGTGAGAAAAATGAGCCTATTCGTCACCTGTGTCAATAATGGACGAGAATAGAGGCACATTAAGTTGTGCCTTTATTGTGACTTTTGCTACTTGACAATTTTGCCTTTTTAAACTGTGTTTTATTCATGCATGACTCATAAGGCATTTTATATCGTTCATTTCGCAACTAAGTTATGTCCGATCAAGTGGTATAAACATAACGTCACAACGACCTCATAACACAAGACTTTATTTCCTTAAAAAGTTCAGCTATGTTGATTTTGCAGCGGGACTTGTTTCTTGCTTCGAGATTGTACACAATGTCAATTGAGATGGGAAATACAAAAATTTTAAACACTAAATTTGGAAAAATTGCGCTTATTTATTCAAGAAGGATTTTTGTCAATTATGCATCTACTGGGAATTTTTTCCAGCAAAACGTGCGACACAACAGCTTTTCCAGTTTGGGCTACAAACTACGAAACAACGCTAAATTGAGCATCTGATAAGAATACGGGGTGGGCCAAAGCTATGAAATTTCCTTCTATTTACATGTTTTTCTAATAACTTCTGCTCACTGAAGCATAAAACACTGGAATTTTCGTGAACTCGAATCAAATGAACTATCCAAGAAGGTCTGTGACAATTATCCAAAGTAAGCGATTGAATTTTAGTCCACAAACGAAAAAATGGCTTTTACGTATTAAGTGTTCATTTTTAATAAAATGCCATAGCATCATTTGAAAACATTATTTGCTACACATAACAAAAAAATTTGATAAATGATTTTTGCACAAAAATGGAACATACTTAACAATGGATTTTGAAAGTGTCCTTTTTTTTGTTTTTATAAGTGTTCATTCAACGTGAATTGATGAATATGTTTAAAACACTCTTCCAGATTGCAAATTCGTCATAATAAATCATATTAAAAGTAAAAATGTGTGAAAATGCAGTTTTGCAAATTTTACCTCATGTTTATCCAACCGTGAATTTTAATGCAAAAGTCGTTTGATGTGTTAGAAATTAAGGGCAACAACCCTTCTGAACATATCTTTTGTTTAAAAGTTTGAATTTGATCCAATATTATTGAATTAAAGTTATGAAACTGACCTTGTGACTTTCGAAAAGTGGCATTTTTGTCTTTTGACTGTGCTCATTGAAGCATGACTTAACAAATTTCAGTAAAATCCACCGAAATGGTAGCTGATAAAATTACCTACAAGCACATGTAATGACATTCGTAAAACTCCTCTTGGTTCAAAAGTTACATCATTTTGATTAGGGGGGGGGGGGGACTTACTTTTTTTGTTGTGTATATTTTGAAAGGAAATTTCCTGAGGATGTCAAAAATGGCATTCATGACAACACAGGGTGAAGTAGTTACATCTTATGTGGGGATTTTTAAATTATTTTATGAAGGGCCCCAAATTTTTAATTCAGTGCCCCTATTTAAGTCCCCCGTTCCAATGACCCTTAATGTTTCAACATATTTGAATTGCTCATGAAATTTCCTTTTAGAAATTATATTTTTACAAGGAGTGTCTTCATTAAATGAAAAAATAGTCTTAACCTTGAAATGGGCATGGTTATTTTGGTCATCTCACCACCAAGGATGGGGGCGAATCCACCCTCCCCATTTGACCAAATTTTCTGAAACTTAGCATGTATTTGAGGTATATTAGAATAAATAAGTCTGCTAAGTTTCATACTTCTACCTCAAAGACTTTTTGAGCAATCGGGATATGTCATTGGCATTTTACTTTTTTTGCATTTGGACTACATGTTTAATACACAAGTCTATGGGGGAAACCAAAAGCGCATAGCGCAACTGTTTTTAATGCTGCGCATTACCAGATGGTCGAAACTATATAAATTTGGTGCCTACATGTACCTAAGACCCTGTGCTAAAAAGTCATGAAAGCTCATGGCACACAAAAGATATCTTTAATCTGATTTCGGCAAATGAACTAGGGCATTGATTATCCCATAGACTTTGTGTAGGTTCAGGTGTTCTAATAATTGTGGCCACCACTGTACATGTGCATGCAATTTAAGCTTTGATTATTGCAACAAACTGTATAATTTTAGAATATTTTTCCAATATTTTCATCTTGAGTATGAAGTGTGCTACATATACACACATGTTTTTACGTGAAAGCTCCTATATATCTAATCAGACTTGACCCATGATAGGAGATATGGTTTCTGTAGTGACATTAACAAAAACTTAACAGACATTCATTCTGTACTGTCCAGGTGATGTTACATTGCATTATAATTTGATTCACATTTAATAGTTAAATCAGTTGTTAATTGATAAAAAAAATATATGACATCGTATTCCCCTCATCTTACCATTGCAGAATCCTACACTATTCAGTTGAAAAGATTCAGCTGTTTTTGAAATCAAACTTCTTTATTGTATAAATTAAATGAAATAATCTATAAAAAGTGTGATAATGAATACATTACATATTGCAGTGTAATGATAAGTGAATAACGTCTTGATTAGAGACTACGTCTTGCCATCAGAGATGCCTAGAAGTTACGATGTCGTGATCGAAGCTCCTAATTAAACAGATCATTATTAATACGTAGACCGCTCAGTATATCCTGTCATCTGTTAAGAGTACTTCCATAAACATTCAAGCATCGTTATATGCAGAATACAGACTAAGTGTTGATAATTTGTTACTTTTTTTCCGTATTATCTTATCAGTTGTATTTGGAGCTGAAATATATATTCCAGGAGCTGTAAGCAGAGGATAAGAACAGCTCTACAGGATGACAAGAAGGCATCTACCATGACATTTGATCCATTGATGACATGATACCTGTCAACTTGATTCCAGGAAAGTAAAAAGGAATATCAATCAAAAAGAATTAAAAGAAAAATTACAATGAGTAAAACACTGAGATAAAGAACATGAAGACCAGAGATCATTTTACCAAGGCTACATTGTTTCTCAATGTTCAAATTTGCTTAATATCACGATGATAATGAATCTCAAAGCCTCTTAATAATTACCATTCTAATAAGCCAAGGAGTATGATGTCTACACATGTGATGTATTTACATGAAAACAAGTCTGAACATAGCCCGCATATTATGATAGGAATTTATAATTCTGACTGAAAATACATATCCTCTATTCCTTGTATAAACACATAATAAAACCATTTTTTTAAAATAAGGAAGTAAATATTGTAATTATTTTTATTTTTTTACACATACACAAAAAAAAAAACATCTCGACAGCATTTTTTAATTTATGTTTATGACTTTTTGATACATGTCAGTGTTACTGTTCCACTGAGACATCCGGTTCCCCTGTAATTTATACAATATTCTTTCTTGGAAATTCACAATTTTACTTCATTTGTTGAGATGCATCAACATGAAATCTTAAATGTCAGATATGCACCACCGAGAATATTAGCCATAAGCCCAACACCAAACAAGTTTACTCAATAAACCCTCAAATCAAATATAATAATATTTACAGTCCACTCCCATGATGTGCATGAGATGAAGCCTATTTTCTTGCCATAACGAAATCCTAGCATATTTAGCACACATCTATAAAGGTTTGCATATATATTAAGAATTTAGATCCGGGGAATACCTCTGAAATGGAAAAACTTGTATCTTGGATGTTATAAGAGGAGTGGTTAGGACAAATTGTAAGAATCAAGAGCCTATTTGCCTTAACAGGGGCTGCGGAGACGGGGCTGGACTTTTTTTCAGCAAACGTGTACAAAAACTTTTAAAAAAACACCAAATTTGTGATTTTTAGCCTGTTCCACCCCCCACTTTCGGCTCAGCCCCTCCACTTTCAAAAATGCTCCGCGGCCCTTGCTTATATGCTGACAAGATTTGTTTGAACGTGTTGATACATTTCTGTATTTGCTATAAATAATTATTTTGTGTGTTTTGTTTTTCTAATAATATCTTACAAATAAAATGTTTGCTTTGTTATATAATATAAACATGAGTTGAATTGAAAAGCTGCAAGACGCAGTATTTATCATGTTTCATTAAAATAACCCTAGATATTTCTTTTCTGTGATGTCAATTCTTGAGTTCTTGCCGGTATCGTTGTGTTTTTGTATCATTTGAGATTATATTTTTTTTATGTGTTTGAGAAATGTTAGGGTAAAGGTTCATATTCCACTCTGTGTATGACACCCTGCTTCAAATGAGAAGCATATTATCTCTTATAAAGGGTGCCTGAATTTGCATCAAAACATGAATATATCAGTCTGAAACATAGACGCTTATTAATCATTCATTTAGTGTATCCTAGTATATCAGTACTAATATGTTATTAAAATGTTCAAGATGCAGAATAAGTTGATCTTTTCTCAATTAATTTTCTTATTAATGTGTTTATTTTGAAACAGTATAAATATTGGCATGGATAAATTTTAACTATTTCGTTACGTGAGTACTAAAATAGAGTAGATGGAATTGAGAGCCTAGGGTTGACATGTAAACTTATGTGAAGTTATTTTTTATGTTTTAATGTTAGGAAATGGACTGTATGCATTCAGTGATACCAAATTTATAACTGTGTGTACTTTGTGTGGTTGGATTACTGATGACATTTTGCAAGTTGGGTAAGAAGCTACGCAAGTTTTCAACAATCAAAGTTACCTCTTGTCCCTTGTGTATTGAATAGATTCAGAATTACTTACCTCAACAATGATTATATGAATCGATCAGGAACATAGATTGTTTCTTGCCAACTTGATAAAGGCGATTTTGAAAACAGGTTTTTGAAGCTCCACTCAGGTATGAAGTTGGTTGGTATCATAGATCAGGATATGAGTTAACAAGAGGTAAAATCTGTCTTACA
>CALNVZ010001530.1:0-14680 GCA_940671915.1 Paracentrotus lividus
TGCCTGGCATTTCATATTTTTATGCGAGGTGGCGTAGCGACTGAGCGGAAAATTTTGAGTTTAGAAAAAGACATTGTGAAGAAAAAAGGCTTTTTTTTAGTACTAAGAGTGCCCCTTTTTAAAAGGAAATTGTCCATGGGACTTTCAAGAAATCTAAAAAGTTTCTTTCATAGAATAAAAAATGCCCTTTTTAGCTTAGAAAAAAAAATCCTGGATCATGATGATGAAAATATCATACTTTCTTACTTTCATACAGGACTACTCATTTTACTTCTCTCGTAATTCGTGTTAATCTATGAAATTTGGTCAGTATCATAAACAATCCCATATAATTATGGCACGTCAGCGCTTCAGTTTAATTATTATTTTCTTTTCTTTTTTTTTAGTTTTTTAATTCTTTTTTTGTCTTTTTTTGTGGTTGATATGAAGCTCTATGATCCCACGCAATATACGGTAGAGAGATCTGCAAACACGAAAACGAAATTGTTTGAACATTGGGAAAAGAAAAAGGGGGAATTTCTTCAACATTTCCCTAAGAATTTTCTGGAACAAAAGACGGAAAGTACAGACTATTCAAGACAGAATTGTTATGACTACTATTAAACAGATCGGTAATAGCCTGAGCCAGGCAGAACCCTGGTGATTTGGTTTATCTTCTAAAGTCAGAAATTATTCAATTTTTGTAGTATACATCCATCTGAATTGTTTAATGAAAGGGTTGTGTGTGTGTGTGTGTGTGTGTGGTGTGTGTGTGTGTGTGTGTGTGAGGGTGTGTGTGTGTGTGTCAGACATTGTAAATAGTCATTAATCATTTCTGTATTATGTATTCTTATAACGATTAATCTCATTGTGTTCTTTAAAATAATTCTCCTCTCACATGCCAAGCTCTCTTATCAGTCCTAAAACAATTAATGGTGTTTTCTAGAAACTCCTGTAATAAATTTTTAACAGTTATCAGTTATGTAGTTATGTAGACACAAAATCCATTCTACTCGTCAGAGAGCACGGATAACTCCAATTATTTATTAATTATCGAAAAAAAAAAAGTGGTGAGTTTAGTTGTGATTCCATGTCTCATTCTTACCAAATGATATCAAAAGGCATCATATTGGCGCCTGAATTCAACATTATCAAATCCTATTCCGCGCACAAAATGTTAGATGGCTCAAAAATATGCCGATACAAAATCCAATTTAACTCGTTAGAAGGCACGGGTAACCCAAATTATTTATCAATTATCGAATTAAGTATGAGTTGTAGTTGCGATTTCATGTCTAAATTTCTCCCTTGACATTTCATAAAGACATTAACATAGCCTCTGAACTCAACATTTTCCAAATCTCTCTTCCGCTCTCTCTTTATATTTGTGTCATATACCGCGAACGTAAGAATTTCTTTTACTCCTTCTCCGTTTCATGTTTGTTCTCTCTCTCTAACTAGTAGCCTATTGCTGCATACTTCTTTTGCATTACACATACATATCAGTACATACCACCGATAATTGTACGCATTACAATTTTAAAGCTCTAGTTTTAAAATTATTATGCTCCAACATGGTTCTGCAATAATTTTTGCGAAAAAAACAAAGAAAAACAAAAGGTCGAAAAACAAGGAAATACATAAGAAATTCATAAAACAATGAAATACATAAGGAATTTATTTCGATACCAGATTTTTTTCCAAATACAATTGTTATGAATCCTAAATTGATTGTGCCGATTAAAAATTAGCCTTAAAGAAGCTTCAGTTTGTCAATTAGAACAAAAATTATGACTTCATGCAATGCATAAATTAGCATAATTAATTCATATAAAATGATGAAATATTATTTCGGGAAAATCAACAGTGCCTTCTTGTAGTTAACATCGCACACTACCATCATCCAAATTTCGCGATCTCAATTTGATAGGTCTATTATGCGAGCGCGAAAAAAAAAATGTTCAACAGTTTCACTTTCTTGGCAAACCTCGCAGAGACCTGTATCATGCTGATTAATTTGAAAAAGGTAATAGTTTAAACTACATTTACCCACTCTTAGTTGTTGTATCAAGCATTCTTCTGTACGAAATAAACCATGTCTGTATATAGGTTTTGAAACATTGCGATGAAATATAAGAATGTACTGTGTTCTTCATTGTCCCATTCAGTTTGCCATAATTTGTTATAATCGATCAAACGAGAGGTGGTCAGTTCACTTCTTGCAAAATGTCAATGCATCTTTTCATGGCCCCTTTTTTGGCAGCCTGATCAACAATCTCATTGCCCCTAATATCACAATGTGATGGGATCCATTCAAAGGAAACATAAACATCCTTCAATTTCCAAATGTTAATTGTTGATAAAACTTCATTTACAATTATTATAGCACATCTAATAAAGTATTAATAAATCATTTGTAGAGCAGACAAAGCGTCGCTAAATATTACCACCGAACAGGATACCGCGAATGTATTTATCCACTCAAGTGCCACAAGGATAGCTACTAGTTCTGCTCTCATTATGCAGACGTCTGACAACCTAAAGTTTTTCAGTACATCACAATGAGGTACGAAAATGTGGCTCCTGTCCTTCCAACATCGACTTTACATCGATCTGTATATATATGTAAAAATCCATTCCAGGAACTTATGATACCATCTAGAAAAATAATTTTCTTGTATCTTGTGCCCACCGAGGCAGGAAACATTGGGATTTTAGTGAAAATAAATTCCGAGGGACTCCCCCAAAACAATCGTGTTGTTTAATCAAAGTGAAAATTCATATTTTAGTCCATACATGACAAAATAGGTTTTCTAGTCTCACGTGCTCATTGAAGCATGAATTTTTAAACAAGTGATATAGGATCATTGACACATGTCCAAAGGTCCTAAAAATAACCCCAAAAATGTTAGTGAGATGATTTTTAGTGCCTAAAATAACTGCAATACCTGAACATTATTAAAAAATGGCATATTTTGGGTTGTTTTATGTGTTCATTCAACCGTGAATTGTTACCAAAAGTCCAAATACACTTCACTTCTAAAACAGGAATTTCATCATATTTGATTGAATATACCATCATGATGGAAAAGAAGTAAAAATCGCAGTTTTATCAACTTTTGCTACATGCTCACTCAACCGTGAAATTAGACGCAAATTTCCTTTCCGTATAATTTTGTAATTTTAATATTATATACTTCAAAAGTGCCATTAGCATTTTTTGTGGGACACACTGTATATACAATAAATGTCCCATTTCATGTCACTATTATTGGGAAAATTTTCCGTCGTAGAAAATACAATGAGAGACGTCTCTTAAAATTAAGGATGAAACTCAACATTCCCAGTTTAAAATAATTATTGATGTCGAACGCAGTATTTACAAGGGAATTGTTAGTTTATATACATGATACAAATCGTTTTAGATAGCTTGTTAAAGCTATCATGGATCAATTTGTTGTTCCCATAACGATGTTGACATGATGAAATAAAGCTTTTGTGGTGTTCCATGAACAATGTTGCAATTTAACGCCTTTTGCCTTGCATGCATTTTTATGATAATTCCGATTTCCACGAACAATGTTGCGATTAAACACCTTTTCGCTTTTATGCATTTTGCGTGATTTTTTTTCTTCTTCTTCTTTCTTTTTCTTTCCTTTTTAAATACTAATCAAACCATATCTAATTACACTTCGCCAAGGAAAGTTACTCGTGGGCTTAACTTTTAAAGCCTTCGCCAAAACTACATTACGAGCCTGGCGCAAATAATCTTCGAGATTGACAAGCGCCATCTATGGAGAACCGAGTCCTACAGAGTAGCGACAACTCGTGATTTGAACGCCATGTTGGGGCCAACATTCTACTGAGGTTCCATGCGCCACTGCCATTTTGGGGCCAGAAAATTGAATATGTCATGTCGCAACTCTCTATATAGAACATAAAGCGCCCCCATTTGGCAACCTTGAACATTTTAAATGAAAGAATGAACAATAAATGAATCATTAATAAATCCTTGTAAAAGTCTCCAAATATGAAAGTGAACGATCAAATAATAACAAATATATAGAGGGCCTGTGAACGATCAAAATACCTTGGTCATGATAGGGTTAAGTGTCAAATTGAGTCTGTGCTTACAGGGTACATGCCCCTCATTTTTATCTCTAAATTTGCCTGAGGGAGCAGTCAGCGCTCTGTATCCAATGGAAAAAGCGCTTTATAATTCCGTGTATTAATACTATCATCAATGATTTTCAGCCTTGTAGTTAAATGCAATCATCGTAAGTACATGGATTGAACAACTTAATGAGTAATATTCTGATGACAGTAAGAGGGAAATTTTCACAAATCGTATTGTCATATAATATATATTTTACTGACCTTTTTCAGCCTCAGGAAAGACCTCACTAAGTGTTCTTATCATATTGGCCTTCCACAAAGCATCCTGCATTTTCTTCCTTACTTCTGATGGACGTTGGCCCTGTTGCCAATCTCGCAGCATTTGCAACGTCCCCATATACGCTTCACCATGTTTGTTTCCTATTTTGGCGGGTGCAGTATTATACGTGGGGATTCCCAGTGCTCTTCCCAGCTCATCCGTTTCTTCATCTTGCTTTGTTCTTTTAGCAATGGCTACCAGAATGTCGTCAAATGTATCTAGGTTTACCACAGACATCATCTTTTGTAGCCGTAAAAAAAAGAAGAAAATTTATAAATTAAAATATTTTCTTCCTTCTCGTATTCTCCTTACATTATATCATACTCTACCTTACATTAATTACGGAATTATAGCATGGGGGTGTGCAATACAAACACAAGTAAATAGGATACTATTGCTACAGAAAAAGCACTTTAATATTTCAAACACAATTTAGATCTCATACAGATATTTTATTTTACAAAAAAAATATCCTCAAAGTAAAATATATTTATTTATTCCAACTAGGCCAATTCATGTTCAAACTAAGTAAAGACGATCTCCCGGAAATATATTCCGATATTTTCTTCACGAATGCCTCTGTACACAATTACCCGACTAGACAAACGAACCGCTATCACTTAAACGGCCTGTCCCACAGAAGGCAATCGTTGTGGCGACAACCTACGAACTACTTTTTAGTACCCATCGCCACCATGCGCAGGTCCAATCGCCTATAAGATCGCCGCCAACAAATACGTTGCAAAATTCTGTTCGCCGCTGGTTTCTCAATAAGTAAAACAATAGCCGGCGTCGGTTTGGTTGACGTCAATGATCGTAGCCTGTCTTCGCTTGTCGCGACAAGGTGCTATCGTAGATTGTCGCCAGGTAGAACATGTTTAGCACAGCGGAACGGCGGGTAGTTGTAGGTTGCGCACTGTGGCGATCCTTGCGACTGACACAGGCGACCGAGTGTTTTCTACCTGATGGCGGCCTGTCGCCTTTAGGTTCGTGATTGTCCCCTCAGTCGCGCATTGTAATTTGGGTCGTGAGTGATTTTTGAAAATTTCAAAAATTTGCGGTGACTCTACAGTAGGCCTATCTGAATGGGAGGCCGATTCTGATTTTGGTGAATGTAGTTGGCGACAAAGCGGCTTGAATTTCACTGGCCGTTTGGTGCAGCGGTGCGTGCAACGTACTCTGTAGCGCGGCAACGTACAACTGGCCGCCGTTCTGCTCTGCTAAACATGTTCTATCTGGCGACAATCTACGACTGCAATTTGTCGCGGCAAGAGAAGATAGGCTACGTTCATTGACGTCAACCTAACTGACGCCGGCTATTGTTAAACTTGTTGAAAATCCAACGACGAACTGAATTTGACTCCGTCTCTTTAAGCGATATACGCGACAATTCACGATTTTAAAGGCGATTGGACCTGCGAATAATGGCGACAAGTAGTTCGTAGGTTGTCGCCACAACGATAGCCTTCTGTGAGACAGGCCCTTTACCTTTAACACGTACATTACTTGCACAAAAGAAATTTGTCTTTTCTGGATATGCTTATTGGAATTCCCTACCTAATAATATTAAAGATGCCCCTAGTCTCAGTATGTTTAAACGTAAACTTAAAAAGGTACTACTCGGTCAATATAATACCCAGCAACAAACCCAACTGACAAATTTATATTTCCTCTGCCTGATGGTTCACCTGTCTCCTGCCTCCCTCCTCATCTCTCTATTTCTCATTATTTTTCATTCTCTTTATTTCTTTCTTTCTCTTTCTCTTTGTTTACTCCTTTCTCAACCCTCTCATCTCTCTCTCTCTCTCTCTCTCTCTCTCTCTCTCTCTATCTCCTTCCCTGACTGAGCTATCTGTCTCCTTTATTTTTTCGTCTTTGTTTTGTTTTGTTGTTTTTTTCTTCAAATAATTATTTGTCTACTCTTGTCTTGCTTATCTTTGTAATTTCAAATTACTCCTTCTGTTTGCTTTGAGCATAACCAAGGAGTTACTAACTATGTAGGGGAGACTAGGGTAATTATGGCCCCTTTGTCTTTGAGAGCTTATAATTCTTTGCCGCATTACACAATTATAATTTAATTTTTTACACATGCCTAGCTAAACTCTTCTAACTATCATAATTATGAGAAAAATAAACCATTTACTTCAAATTGTGGGCTTAGGGAAGCCTGAAATGTACGGCAATAACAATTTTGTTCGTTGGAAAGTGGCAAGTCTGCTTTTTTAGTTGGGGTGTGATATCATCAATCAAAATCATTTAAGATGGAATTTTGATTGAAACAGAAACAATAGGAACTAACATACACAACAGAAAAAACTTCCACCGGAATATCTTCAATAGTAAAGCTGTAAAGAGGGATCAAATTGAAAATGTCACTTGGGGTAATTATGGCCCCCTATGCATAAACAGTGTGTAAGCGTAGATGGGGACATTAACTTGTATGATTATGTACATAAATATACATAAATATATGTATTGCTATGACTGCAAAATTTCATCATTTTGGCTGAACCAATTATTGATTAAATCATTGTTGGTGGTTGATAAGTGTATTAGGAATATCCGACAACAATTATTATACATTACCATAATTAATTAGCATAATATCTTTGAATTCAAACAGTCATTACAATAGGGGCCATAATTACCCCAACCTGTGAGGTAATTATGGCCCCACAAAGTTATTTACATAATGGTAATTAAAATGCAAATGAAAAGTCACAGGTTTATACTTTCCTTTGTATATTATAGGTATATAGACTGACTGTATTTTTACATAATTAGAATATTATTGGACTTTTCATTTAATGGTAATAATAGGAAATGTGAAAAGGGGGGCCATAATTACCCCAGTCTCCCCTACAAAGATAAGAGCACAAAATCGTTATCTAAGCGACAGAGGAATTATAGTCAGGCAGCCAGCTCAAGATTGGTTAGCTGAACGAGGTACCAGTAGTAAAGTATTGGAATACATGGGGAAGAATCCCACATTTACCTAAACGCCAACGTCCTGGCAGTGCATCTCTGCTGAATTAGGTCCCTACAGCCGGGGGCGTCAAAATGAGTGCCCATTTTACAAAAAATTCTATTTTGAATAAAAATAGCAGAATTCATTTTCTAAACACTCTAACTTTGATGTCAAAATAAAGAGTATTACATTGTCTTACGCTTGTGTCATTTTGAAATCAGACTGAAATCGAAAACAGAGTGAAAGTTTTGATGAAGAAATGTTTTTTTTTCACTTTTTTACGCAAATATTTTTGTTCCTTTTTTCAATAATTTTTAATAAATAGTGTATAAGACATTGATGTTTTGTAACTTTTCTAAAAACTACCTACGTGTATGTGAATGATGCTGTAAAAAGAAGGGAGTCATATCTTATTTCCGATAAGAATTATGATGAGCTAAAGTCAGGAACGCAATATAGACAAAAATCAACAATTTGCCCCGTGACTGAGAATCACACAATACCCGCACGTGTTATAATGAAAAGCTGATTGTATGCGAATGGCTGTGAGTAGGCAAACAAAAGTGCCAAAAATGCGGAAATTTCGATACTTGTTTTGTCTGCTAAAAGCTATTGCATGTTATCGGCCTTTCCTAATACACGTACGGGTATGGGATTCTTCTTCGATACGGGCAATTGTTGATTTTTTGTCTATATTGCGTTCCTGACTTTAGCTCATCATAATTCTTTATCGGAATAAGATGTAACTCCCTTCTTTTTACAGCCATTCACATGCACGTAGGTAGTTTTTAGAAAAGTTACAAACATCAATGTTTTATACAACTATTTATTAAAAATTATTGAAAAAAGGAACAAAAAATATTTGCGTAAAAAAAGTGAGAAAAAAACATTTCTTCATCAAAACTTTCACTGTTTTCGATTTCAGTCTGATTTCAAAATGACACAAGCGTTAAGACAATGTAATACTCTTTATTTTGACATCAAAGTTAGAGTGTTTAGAAAATGAATTCTGCTATTTTTATTCAAAATAGAATTTTTGTAAAATGGGCACTCATTTTGGACGCCCCCGGCTGTAGGGACCTAATGCAGCAGAGATGCACTGCCAGACGTTGGGTTTAGGTAAAATGTGGGATTCTTCCCCATATATTCCAATACTTTACTACTGGTACCTCGTTCAGCTAACCAATCTTGAGCTAGCTGCCTGACTATTACTAATAACACCAGTTGGTGTAGACGCATAAATATGCTGGACCGGGTATTTTAAGCTATTTCTGTTGATGATATGATTATTCAGTATAATGATACATTACTTTAAGTGGAAAAAGTTTTTTAAAAAGTTTTTTTTTTTTTTTTCAAATTTTGTATTGACATTGCGGGGTGTTAGAGGTGAGGTATCGATATCAATCTAAAACTGAAATCTAACAATACACGTTTAGCAGCAGCTCGGTTTTTGCCAATTTGATACTAGCGTTTTTTTGTAGTGTCCTTAGGGCAACCATTCCTTCGGATATCTACCTCTAATAAGTACCCCTAACCAAACACTCCTTAAGACAACTACACCCTAGGATATCTAACCCGAATACGACTTATTACCTCAGCCTTATGCTACAGTCACACAGACACTTGCGTATAGTTACGTCCCGATGCGTCCAAAAATTATTTTCTTTTCTGCGGATCCCCACTGATGCCTACCCGTCACAGTCAGCAGTGGAAATATTGATAATTTCGTTTATCCAGTAAAACAAAGAAATACATAAGAAATGATAGAATAGAAGATGAAATAATATTTGGACGCAACCGGACGTATCTATACGTAAGTGTCTGTGTGACTGTAGCATTATACCTCTAGAGCAACCCCCTTTGGACATGCGGGGATACTTGAATGGTGGGTAATTGTCCTCGAGGAAAAGATGAATTCATTTTACCAGTTACCAAAAATTGGAATTTGCACCAAAATAAATGTCGTGATTGTTCAGCAAAATATATAAATGTGTCTAAAATTCACTTACCTAAGTAAATTACAATAATATTCACTTCAAGACCCCCGCTTCATGGACCACTTTAACCATAGACGTATTTCACAGCGTTGCAGTTACAGGTAACCCGCCTGTACGTAGCTTACCATTTAAGGTGGATGTCTGGTAATTATATACCTAAAAAGTGGGGATTTTTAATACATTTTTCCATTAATTAATAGCCTGAAGTATATATTTCTATGATATAAAAGGACAATTACCACATTCTTATTGAAAGTCACTTAATTAAGCACTTTTGATGAGCCATGTAATTGTTGTATCATTATTCAAGAAACTTTACAGGCAATTTAAAGTACTCTCACTTTTTTGAATGATCTATAATTTTTGAACAGTCATCCTGTATTCAGTTCATCACCTGAAATTGCACATGTATGTAGTATACAGTGTGTTTCAAATAAAATGTAATCCATTTTTGGAGTGGCCATATTCCCAGCTCATCCATTTTTGGATATTTATTTATATCATATAATTAAAGATGAACTCTTCACCTTTACAATGATACCTTTCTTGAATCATTAATCTAACGCGTAATTGAATAAATTTCAAATGAGATTGGTAGGTACAAAGTCCATTTTTCCAAGTTTTAAGAAAATGAAAGAAGACTGTCACTGAGTGAATGCTGTCCCTGCTGTCCAAGATCATTGAATGGGATTGCGTGCAATGATGTGTGACTCCTTTGAAAGCATCCACTCAGTCTTTCATTCTCTTACAAGAACTTGGAAAAATTTGATTTTGTACCTGACACCTTCATTCGTAATTTATTTAATAATGCGTTAGATTTATGATTCAAGAAACGTATCATTGTAAAGGAGAAGAGTTTGTCTTTAATTATATGATAGATATAAATATCCAGAATGAATTAGCTAGGAATATGGTTCCTCCAAAAATGGATTACCTTTTATTTGAAACACATTGTATATATACATTACATGCATAGAGCATGGGATGACGTTTTAGGTTTGGTAAAAATTTCTAAGGAAGAGTACTGATTAGTCACCTTGCATACATAATTAGGTTCATTTTTTTCTATGAAGTTATGGTTCTCTTATATTTAACAAGCAAAACTATTCTTATTTAAATTTTGAAAACTGTAGTCCCATTGCATATGTATATAGCTTTAAAATGACATGTCACTCAACCAAGTAGCCCTCATATTTTTCATGAGAGCTTCGCGCAAAAAAAAAACCCCCCACTAATTTATACGTCATTTATTCATTGATACCTAATTAGTTATGCGCAAATATTAATCAATTGTACAATGAATTAGCAGCATTCAAAACACCAAACACCCATATGCTAATTTCATCATAAAATATTTTTCCATTTAAGAATTATGGTAATTACCAGGCATCCACTTTAAACGCAGGTGGGAGGTCTAAACTCCAAACTCCAAAGATAATTATTTGACAAACCCTCTTGATGATGAGCTCCCTTCGTTAGAATTGAATTTATCAATGTATTATTCACGTTTAATCAAGATGGCGTCTGTGTGTATATTGTACCGATCTACCGCCAGTGAAATTGACATTGATCTGCATTCAACATATTTCGCACACCAACACAAAAATCGTGCACCACCTGCAAACACAGCCTATTGACGTGGTTGACACTAAGATAGGCGCTGCTGCTTACCATTTACAAATTACATGGAGGTTGAAGGTCTAAGCTCAGTCCAAAGAGAATTTTTCGACAAACTTTCGGCGATAAGGTCCCTTCGTTGGAATTGATTCTATAGTAATGCGTTATTCACGTATAATCAAAATTGCGTCTGGGTTTATACCACTCACACTTATACTAGAGATTACCACACAGATGCAAAAAGCCTTTAGAACAGCTTCCACTTCAATGTGTGGATGCAGTCACCCATGCATTTATTATGCAAACAATAGCCCATGCACTAAGTGTTCTGCCTACTCAATAATACACAGGCAGAGAAATAGCAAAATTTCAACTAAAACAGCTTTCCAAATTGTCCCTTTGGCCAGTGGTAAACACCAATCATTTTGCTTCACAATTGGTCATTTTTTTTCCTGATAAGCTACCTCAGCAGGGTATAATGTTTTCCAGTTAAAATTATTGATATGAAAACAAAACTACAGCATGTTCAAAGTGATGCTTCTGTGTGATGTGTGTTGTTACTAAAATTACTCATACTTGGAATCGATTCAGGTATAAGGAAAATTACGTATCTATAAAATTTAACTATTTTTGAACAAACAAAAAAATGTATTGGGGTGAAAAACATAGAACAATGTTTGCCACTGTCCATTTAGGTTTTAAAATTATTCTACCCTCTTCAACATTCAGCCAACACCATTGTCTAGGGTGTTGAATTCAGCAATCTTATCAAAAAAATTACTAAGATCTTTTGGAAAGCAGTGGTATTTTTTTTTTTTGTGTTTTTGGACCATTTGAGGTCAAAGGAGACATTCCTGTTGATAACTTGTTTAAAAAAAGAAAAAAGAAAGAAAATGTTCCTTTTGAAACATGCACTATGGAGTATCAAATTGGATCATATACGGTAACCTACATGTCAAACCATGAATTTTGTACTACCATAACTTTTTGTATAATCTCCCGGGTATAATCTACTCATACGCCTCAATTGTGTTACTATAATCTCATTTCATGTTGATATACACATAGAAAATGTTTGGTATTATTTTATTTAAAGTGAAACTAGTGTGCTGGTCACATATCAGTTCTACTCTATGTAAAATGTAAAGTTAACGTATACCAATGTGCGGCATTAAATCGTAATTAAACAAGGCGCGTCCATTATCTAAGAGGCCACACGCAACAAAGTGACGTTGGAAATACGGCTGAGAAGCGCAGAAATCTATACAGCTGGCTGCAATAATAAATTAGCTCACAAAAACTCGCGTAAGAAGACTTCCCTGGAGTGGAATGGTATTGTCCGTTCGGTTGAGCAATCTACTCGTGGAGATGAAAGAAATTAATGAACTTTTATCATGTTGTTAGTTAATAGATTCTCCAGACCAGATGGAGGAAATACACATTTGGGCAAGCTTATAACATTATTGTGCTGAAGTTGTAATCAGAATATGCAATTCATATAAAGTGATGCTCAAAACAATGACATAGATTGTGAACTTGTCACAAGTCTTGTGAA
The DNA here is from genome assembly GCA_940671915.1 of Paracentrotus lividus. Classification (NCBI taxonomy): domain Eukaryota; kingdom Metazoa; phylum Echinodermata; class Echinoidea; order Camarodonta; family Echinidae; genus Paracentrotus; species Paracentrotus lividus. The sequence continues at coordinate 12,552 of CALNVZ010001530.1, forward strand.
GACGCCGTTCACATGTTTCTATGCGATATGCATGTGATAAGCGTAAATATTGACTAGTCGAGGAAAGAACCTCTTATTATTATGTTCAAAGTGACAGGACTTTTTTTTAATCAATTAAAATGAATGTACCATCTCCGGAAAGCTGAGAATTCAAGCTTTTAATTGCCCTGTGAACAATAAGCTATAATAGTATAATGCGGCATCGAGGATTGAAACTATGCAGCGTATGAGCTATTTTGAGAGCAAATTATACCATATTGTACAGGAATTTGATCTGACTAGGCTTTCGAATTGACACAAGTGACAGGACTTTATTTTTCTCCTTTGCAATAAGTTATTCCTATTTTTGAAAAATTCAGACTCTTAGCGTACTTATTCAAATGGAACATTGCTTTGAAAAGGTAGTTGCTCGCCACAATAAAGAAAATAAAGTGAAAAACTGTCCAAAAACAAAAAAAGTCATTGGGCGCGTTCGCTTTGAGTAGAATGGTAGCGCCCTCTATCTCTTAAGTTTACAACTAGAATTGATATGTGACATTGAAATGTGGAAGACACTGTCTAAAAATGATTTGGAGAGGTTGATAACACTTCACCTGAGCATTATTTTGTGCTGTGAGGTTTTGGAATCGCCAAAGTGATAAGAAATTAACCCAATTCAGCTTTGAGTCTCACGCACTTAGGCCTACACAAAAATGCATGCATGGGGCAACACAAAAATGTTCGGGACCCAAACAGATTAGCTTTGTGGTATATTTTGGATCTAATTATGACTTTTAGGGCATTTGAAGAGCAATATTTTCTTGTGGAGCTTTTTATTATGATAATCTCCCCCTAATATCATGAAAAATAACAGGAAAGCTCATATTAATTTTTTTTCATCTTTGCCACACCTTCCCACTACTCTAGATTCCTTTTAATAAATCAAAGAAAAAAGGACCATAAACTTGAGTTTTTATTGCATTTTCAGGCTTTGACTTAAACTTGTTAAAGTGTTCTAGCAGCTCATTGGATATCTGAGACACTCTTCGGGTCATATATTTGCAATGGAATTTCCAATTGTGATGATTCAAGTATCGAAATGTCTTAACATGCTCTATCCCATAATCCTAGTTAAAACATATAAAAAATAACTGAAAATTTCAGTGGCCATCCTTAGCATATTATATAGAACACCAAGCATATTTAAATGATTTTTAGTAATTTTCACTCAGTTGACCATTTAAATACCTATAAAATGGTTGGAATATCTCCGAATATCATCATTATGCTTTAAAAACTAAATAACAAAGCCATACGTTGGGAACTCGCCCCCAAGTCGCTCTTTTTTTTATGTTACACCACCAATTGAAAAATTTAAAAATCTTGCCCCTTTCAGGATCAAAGTGTCATAACCTAAAACATTTTAAGCCTTTCCCTACAAAAGTATATATTTTCTAAAAGGAAATTAACTGAGGTTTTTTAAAAATGGCATTAATAGCAACACAGGGTAAAGTAGTTACATCTTAAGTGGGGATTTTTTAATTATTTCTGAAGGGCCCCAAATTTTTAATTCAGTGCCCCTAAAGTCCCGCGTTCCAATGACCCTTAATATTTCAACATATTTGAAATGCTCATGTAATTTCCTTTTAATAAATATACATTTACAAGGAGTGTCTTCATTAAATGAAAAAATAGTCTTAACTTTCAATGGGCATGGTTATTTTGTTCATCTCATTACCAAGGGTGGGGGCGAATCCACCCTCCCTATTCGACCAAATTTTCTGAAACTTAGCATGTATTTGAGGTATATTAGAATAAATAAGCATGCTAAGTTTCATGCTTTTACCTCAAATAATTTTTGAGCAATCGGCATATGTAATTGGCATTTTACTTTTTTTTTGCATTTGGACTACATGTTTCACACACAAGTCTATGGGGAAACTAAAAGCGCATAGCGCAACTATTTTTAATGCTGTGCATTACCAGATGGTCAAAACTATATAAATTTGGTATCAACATATACGTAAGACCCTATGCTAAAAGGTCATGAAAGCTCATGGCAGAGTTTGCAATGACCACACTGTGGGAAATAATTCACCGTGTGAACATCAAATTAATAAATAGATGAACTATGACAATACTGGCACAAA
>CALNVZ010001530.1:21999-35801 GCA_940671915.1 Paracentrotus lividus
TCGAATTGATTTATGGGTAATTAGCAATTTGGGGTTTGTAAGATGGAAATTTCCAGATATGCGAGTCGGATAAGAATGGACAGAGCTATTTAATGTAAACATGATATCAAAAGATGGTGGAAGTTGCCTATTGATGTATTTAAACATTATTGTAGCTACCTGGACTGTATTCAAATCGACGATTTTTAGAGTTTTTAATTTATAAAATAGGGGATCGGTGTTAGCCAAGTAATGGGATCCTGTACAAATACGGATAGCTCTCTTCTGTAGTTTAAAGATAGAAGTTATTTTCGTAGAACCACAATTAGCCGAAACAGAGTTGCAATATGTAAAATAGGGGAGAATTAAGGTGTTATATAATAAAAACAAAGTTTTGTAGGGAAGAAAAAATTTTAGCTTGGAAATAATCCCAATACTTCTGGAAATGCGCATTGTTACATGGTGGAGGTACTCATTCCAATTTAGACATTCATCAATAATAACTCCTAAAAATTTGGATTGAGTTTTCTGTTCTAATGGTACAAACCTGCCCTGCTGGAAAAAACACAGTGTCGCACAGTGTGTTCACATAGTCGACAATGTTAAAATGCTCAAATTTAATCGTGTGTTGATGATTTCACATAGTGATATGATTTTCCACATAATATTCACATTGTAGTGTGCGGTTTCACATTGTGAATTTACCCCCTCACAATGTGATAATGGACCAATTTAATGTGTGAAACACTGTTCAAACTGTTAAAAAGGGCCAATTTAACAATGTGAAACACTGCTCAAATTTTTAAAGGAGAATTGACCCTCTAGAGATAGCTGGCTTACTGTGGATGCAGAAAAATTAAAATAAGCACATCAGTGAAGATTTGGTAAAAATTGGATAAATGATAAGAAAGTTATGAGTATTTGAATGGTTGGATCTCTGATGACATAGGAAATCTCCCATTGGCAACATCGGTTACCATTTGTGATGTCATACAGGGAGAACTCCCCACCTGGTGTGCACAAAAACTATTCAAAATGTCTCTTTCTGTTCATTCTAATGATAGAACAGATTTTGTGTACATGATTTGTTATGTGTTTCATATATTTACATGTCATACATAAACAATTTCTATATTCTACCTTTAGAATAAAAAAAAACAAAACAGGATTTTAGTGAAATGTGTACAATAGATATGGGAAAGATCTCCCTGCATTACATCACGCATCATGATAGCGTTGCCAATTTGATGATCTTCATATCATTAGTGATCTAAAAATGTAAAAATTCATATCTCTCGTATTCATTGTCTGATTTTTCTGAAACCTTTCTCAATATGTCTTTGGGGTTTGTCTCCATTCACTGATGCCAAATTTCTCTAAGGGGATAATTCCCCTTTAAAACAGTCCAATTCAACAGTGTGACACACTGCTCACACTGTTTAAAAAGGTCCAATTCAACAGTGTGAAACACTGCTCACACTGTTAAAAAATGATCAAATTCAACAGTGTGAAATACTGCTCACACTGTTAAAAGAGGCCCAATAACACAGTGTGAAACACTGCTCACACTGTAAAAAGAGGTCCAATAGCACAGTGTAAAACACTGCTCACATTGTTAAGAGAGGTACAATAACACAGTGTGAAACACTGCTCACACTGTTAAAATAGGCCCAATAACACAGTGTGAAACACTGCTCACACTGTAAAACGAGGTCCAATAGCACAGTGTAAAACACTGCTCACATTGTTAAGAGAGGTCCAATAACACAGTGTGAAACACTGCTTACACTGTTAAAATAGGTCCAGTAACACAGTGTGAAACGCTGCTCACACTGTCAAATGAGGTGCAATAACACAGTGTGAAACACTGCTCACACTGTTGAAAAGGGTCCAATTACACACTGTGTCGAACACAGTGTGGAGCACACTGTTGTCGACACTGTGTTGTTTCCAGCAGGGTTACCCCTACGGCCGATACTTAATGACCTTTATGATGGGCAAAAGGCCGAATAAATGGTTTAATACCGTTACCCGCCAAGGGCCGGCGCGCCGCCACCGCCAAAAAACGAAGGAAAAAAAAGGGGGGGGAAGAAATGGAATGAGCCTGCCCGATTAGCCAGACTGAGGCCTTACCGACTATGGCTGATACTTGGATGACGCTTTATGATGGGGCGGAAAAATGTAACAGCCGTACCTGCGGCCTCCCCCTCCCCCCGCCCCCCCCCGGGTGAAGAAAAAATTGATGTACCTTTTTCCTCACCCGGTGTGACAGGGGAAAAAAATTTGGGTGCACCAAAATCTCGAATTCCAATTTTGGCCCCCGCCCCCCTCTCATGAAATCTTGGATCCGCCACTGGATCTTTCGTAAAGATTTCGGAAAATGGATTGTCCATATTTTTAGGCAAATGGGTTTTGTAAATTTGCATAGAGGTATCGTAAAAAGATACTACGCGAAGAAAGTACTTCTTTGATTTAATACCTTATGTTTTGGTAATCACATTTTGAGTATACTTCATTTTGACTTTTACAGTCTAAACTAAACACAACACAAAAAGAACGTTACCCTATTTCAGATTTCAATCATTTTTAACCAGGAGGAATTTAAAAAAAAATCTAATTATATGTCCATGTAGGGAATTTAATTAGCTACCATGGGAGCGAAATTTAGGAAAAATCATCAAGTCATGCTTCAGTGAGCAATGGTTGAATACAAAAATGTCATTTTTTTGAAGTTCACAAACCTAAAATAACAACTTTAATTGAATGATATCGGACCAATTTTCAGATTTTAAACATTTTACTCATCAGAATGTATGCAAAACGTGCTTCCAAACTTCAGGAAAGGTAATTTGCGTAAAATTTCACGGTTGAGTAAGCATGCAGCAAAAATTGCTATAACTGCGATTTTTACTTCTTTGCCATGTTACATTTGATCAAATGGGATGGAATTCCTGTTTTGGAGGGGTATGCAACTAAGACCCCTTCGTTCACGGTTGAATGAACCCTTCAAACAACCAAAAATAGGCCATTTTTGAATTATAACGGTTCGGTGTAAAAATGGCAGAGGTAATATGGCAGAGGTAAAAATGGCAGAGGCAAAAATGGCAGAGGTAAAAATGGCAGAGGTAAAAATGCCAAAAGTAAAATGGAATGTCTTTCGCAATCCGATTGTCATAGCAAAGCCCATGCTCATAATTATAGCAAATTCCCTTTAGGAAAGGGGGTAAAACATTCATAAAGAAAACTGAAAAGGGATTTTCAAATTTGAATGCTGGACTGTCTGGAGGGTCCTTATCTTTAGAATTGACTGACTTCCATTTGTAGGATTACTATCTGCTATGAGATATTGCTATACCAAAGTGAACGATTGTTTTATTTATATTTATACCTTTTAACTGTACATGTTATAACAAATTATAAATAAATTACGACGTCAGTGTGGAAATGCCTTCTTAAAATAGGTGTGCACGTTCTTGTTTAACGGACAAACAACAGCATGTCTTAACAAAAGTAATTCTTTATTATTTTTACCTCATGAGAGAAAAATAGAATAAACTTACCTATACGATTTTGATGTAACACGTGCAGTAATGACTATAACAATCGCCAATACGTTGATATTGCAATAGCTCATAATCAGCTAGTCCAAATGGAAGGCAGTCAATTTAAAAGTTAAGAACACCTCCAACAATGATATTTTATAATCACTTCTTTTAACTAGCTTTCTTTGTTAACTATTTACCCCTTTTGGTATCTCACTTCGCGGAAACACATTTGAGACGGATTTGTCAACATGGTTTTACCATTATAGCTTGTCTCCTCAGTCTCCTTAATTTTCAGAGACGTTTCTAATAGGTCCTACTCTTTATACATGAAACAAAGGATTCCGTCGCCGGAGACATCTCCGCTACAAAATCGTTTCCGCGACGGATAAAAAGTATTAGATTTCTAGAGACGTCTCAGATGTCGCGGAAATGTAGCAGAGACGTCTCCGATACAGTTTTCATAAACTGTAACAAAGCAATTTCAAAAACCGTCTCAAAGTTGTATCCGCGACTCATGAAACGTTTTAAACAAGTTTTTTAAAAATTGTTGCGGAGACATCTCTAAGACGTTTCATGAGTAGCAGAAACAACTTTGAGACGGTTCTTTGAAAGTGCTTTGTTACAGTTTTTTAAACTGTCGCGGAGACGTCGTGGAGACATCTCTGCGACGACTCCGCAACATCGGAGACGGAGACGTAATATTTTTTTTTCATCTGTCGCGAAGGCGTTTCCGAGAAGTGAGATACCACCCAAGGGAATTGGCCATGTTTTATTCATGGGATTTGCTATGACAATTTAATTGCGTAAGACCTGACATTTTACCTCTGCCATTTTTACCTCTGCCATTTTTACCCTCCGCCATTTTTACCTCTGCCATTTTTACCTCTGCCATTTTTACCTCTGCCATTTTTGCCACTGCCATTTTTACCTCTGCCATTTTTACCGGGCACCATTATAACGAGGTATTGCAGTAATATGCACTAAAATCATCTCAATAACATTTTTGGGGTTTTGTTTATAATCTTTGGGCTCGTGTCAATGATCCTAAGTCATTTATGCACAAAGTCATGCTTCAGTGAGCACGTGAGACTGGAAAAGCCGCTTTTTCATGTGTGGACTAAAATTCAAATTCTTACTTTGAACATAACAATTGTTTTCGGGGAGTACTTTTATTTTATTTTCACAAACATCCCGATGTTTCACGCGTCAGTGGGCACAAGATACAAGAAAATCATGCAAATGAAAAGAAAGTTTTGAAGAAAGTTTGGGGATTCGTCATGGTTCAGTGACTTCTCGAATGCGTAATTTGAAAACAGAACATGTTAGTTAGAAATCAGTTAAAGCTATGTGCCTTGATCTTTCACAGAATGTAGACATGACTAGATAAGAGATTTTGTCATCTGATCATCTCTCCCACATGATGTAGACATGACGAGATCCGAGATCTTGTCATCTGATCATCTCTCCCACATGATGCAGACATGACTAGATCCGAGATCTTGTCATCTGATCATCTCTCCCACTGGATGTAGACATGACGAGATCCGAGATCTTGTCATCTGATCATCTCCCCAAAAGGATGTAGACATCACGAGATCCGAGATCTTGTCTTCTGATCATCTCTCCCACATGATATAGACATGACTGGATCCGAGATCTTGTCATCTCATCATCTCTCCCACATGATGTAGACATGACGAGATCCGAGATCTTGTCATCTGCTCATCTCTCCCACATGATGCAGACATGACTAGATCCGAGATCTTGTCATCTGATCATCTCTCCCACGGGATGTAGACATGACGAGATCCGAGATCTTGTCATCTGATCATCTCCCCAAAAGGATGTAGACATCACGAGATCCGAGATCTTGTCTCCTGATCATCTCTCCCACTGGATGTAGACATGACGAGATCTGAGATCTTGTCATCTGATCATCTCTCCCACAGGATGTAGAAATGATGAGATCCGAGATCTTGTCATCTGATCATCTCTCCCACAGGATGTAGAAATGATGAGATCTAAGATCTTGTCATCTGAGCATCTCTCCCACGGGATGTAGACATGACGAGATCCGAGATCTTGTCATCTGATCATCTCTTCCACAGGATGTAGACATGACAAGATGATTATCTGAACATCTGGGTGGCACTTTTAAGCTTCGATAGTGGACAATAGCAAAGTTACTCATGTGCATTAATTAACTATACGAAAGCAGTACTATTGAGCCAGATTGTGTTTATGATTACATAATGTCACAAGAAGTGAAAGGAATCAGTCATGAAGAAAAATAATGCAAAATGCGAAGGTTAACCCAAAAAGTCGAAAAACAAAGAAATACATAAGAAATTCCAAAAGCAATAAAATACATAAGAACAAATTTTGAAACCATTTTTTTTTTAATGTGCATTTGAGTCTTGCAAAGAGTCTTTAAAAAAAAAAAATAGATACAAAAAAAAAAAAAATACAAAATGGAAACTGCCAAACATTGAGTTGACATGGACAGAAGGTTCAGTAAGATTTCTTGGATTTTCGATCTCCACTAATTAACTTGCAAAAAAATGCAAAGGCTCCTAGATAATTGGCGTTCCAGAAATTTAACATTGTTTGGTAGAGTGACGATTGTCAAGAGTTTGGTGCTTAGCCAGGTGGTTCATTTGCTTATGTTTAATTCAGTTGCATCAACATTCATTAAATAAATAAACAAAATGTTTTATCATTTTCTCTGGAAATCTGGATTTGGAAAAGTAAGAAGATGTGATGTTGTTAAAAACTATACAAATGGAAGCTTCAAAAAGGTAGATGTGGAGAAAAAAAAGTAAACAGTTTTAGGTTGAGATGGTTAGGGAGATTGATTAGTGATACAAATGCTAGGGTACATGCAGGTAATATGAACCCCCTAAGCTCATTTGCCTAATTTGCATAAAATTACGAAATGACACACAGTCTCACCTTTGTTTATATGAATCAATAACTACTGCTCTAACTTGTATTGTGAAGAAAAACAATTATCACCAACCACCCTGTCTGCAATATTCAAATGTTGACGTCATTACCAAAGTGCCCATATTACCTGCATGTGCAGGTAATATGGACACATGTATTTAATGTATGTTTTAAAAACTACAATGACTCTACCATGTCTGGAATTGTTTAAAATGTTGAAAATCATTAACTTTAAGATATATATCTGGAATTGTTTAAAATGTTGAAAATCATTAACTTTAAGATATAATTTGAAATTATAAGACCTTTCAGTAAATCCTATGACTATATATTTCATTGTTATGTATTTTGTATATCATTTCTTTTTTTTAATATTATCTAAATATTATTTTCATTATACAAGTCAATATAGGCCTACAATAAGTTATTTTTATTAATCATAATTTTTTATACTGTGAATATACCCAAAAAAATCGTAGCAAAGAGATTGATGCCTCATCCCAATACTAAGTACCCGAATCATTTCCGCCATTTTGGATGTCCCATATTACCTGCACTAATGTTGCTGTGTCAGGCAAGCATTCAATGCCACATTGCACCCATTCACTTAAAAAAATATTGACCTGTACACGCTAGTATGATCAAAATGAAACTATAAGCTTACTAAATATACAAAACAATTGAGGTTACCCCCTCAAACACTCTTTCACCATCACATTCTGTGAAATATCAATTTTTACATCAGGGTAAAAAAAAATGCCGTAAGTTTTATCTACCTTGTTGGTTTTCAGTTATTTTCTCAGAGAAATTTCAGCATCAGATGCTCTCACGACGATATATTTTCGTACACAGTTCATATGAACAACATTATGGTGCTCACATCGGTCACCGGTCACCGGTCGACGGTCACGACATGATTTGCTTCAGGTGGCCCATATTACCTGCTGGCCCATATTACCTGCATGTACCCTATGTGGAAAAAATTGGTAATTATTGGTTTAATCGTTTTGGGGGTATACTTTTGATTTGAAACAGTGTTTTTAAGTACATAATTTGTATCTTGTGTTTGAAAAGAAAATACCTATGTTTTATATTAAAGTAATTAGGGCTTGGTCGTTGTTGGATAAAAGATTACTTGGAAAGAAACTCCCAGTAGAAAAGAATATTTTATGGCACAACCAGTATATTGTCTCAAACAAAACACCTTTGTTTTATAAAGAGTGGTTTCACAGTGGAATAGTCCGCCTTGGAAGACATTTTAACTGTGAACGGGTTTACAAAATTTTGAGGAAATAATAGACCTATTGAAATTTAGAAATAGTAAAAGATCTGCACTATTTGATTATGCAAAATTAAGACAAGCTATACCTAGAATTTGGCTTACACAAATTTCAAATAAAAGAAAGCAAGACATATTTTTACAATCAACTGATACAACAAGAAGGAACAAATACACGATGTTGTTTCTTTTGGGAAAGTGTTCTGAATAGAAATACAACCTGGGGAAATGCTTTAAATGGAATTTAGTACAGGTAAAAGTAAACAAGTTGAAAGAATTCAATTTTAGAGTGATGCATAATTTATTACCTGTGAAAAGAAATTTACATAAACGGAGAATTTGCTAAGATTTAAAATGTATTACTTGTCATGTAGACGAAGATATTACACATGTCCTGGTAACATGCCGATTAAACAAAAAGTTTTGGAAATACATTACCTGGTTGATACAACATGTCTTTCATAAGCCGATAACTAGAAACATAGACTTTTTGATTTAAAAAAGTAACGAAAATGGTGAATTGGATAATTTTGTTACTATAGCTCTCTGGACAGTTTATAATATAGATATATTGACTGCTTTGAGGGACATGGTCGTTTCTAGACTTCTCAAGGGAATCTCCGCATCTGCTATAACTCAAGACCGCAGGTCGCGGGTTATGGCAGATTCGGAGATTCCCGAGAGCAGTCTAGAAACGACCATGTCCCGAAAATAAAAGCAGTCAATATATATTTTATATGCCGAATCTAAAAACAACAAACATGGTCTAATTTTGACCTAGAACTAAGTCTAAGTGAAGTCTACGATCTAGATTCTAAAATAGGCCTAACGTTAGATCTAGACTAGCCTAGACTCATGAAAGTTAAGTCAGTTCGAGCCTCTGGCTCTGTAGGTCACAATGCATGCTCACCACATGCACAGGCAACACATTTGCATTCTACTTACAACTAACTGCAAAATGCCGAGGAAGCACCCTCCAGATTAACCTCTAAATCGCTTGTTTAGATCAACATCGTCATCGGAATTCAGGCTTAACGCTCAACTAGAAATCTGGGATCCGTTCTAGCGCGACGAAAAGGGAATTTGTCTCGCTGCGCACGCGCGTTGACGACGCACAAGCAGCAGGAGTTGTCTAAATTATCGACCAAAATCGCGCCGCAAATTATGGTATCTGAAATAAAGCGCATGCGCAGCAGCCTTGCACGTTAAACAAATGGGGATCACTATGCCCATGGGCAAAAAGTACTGTAAAAATGTTCTATTGACCGGTAAAACCGGGAAAATATGGGGGCCATAGGTCAGATTATGACTGCACTTTCAACCAATCAGAAGACAGGATTATTAAAGATTCTTAAAATGAGGTATATAAATTGATATTGTTACGGAATTACAAGGGTGTGGATAACAGAAAATCCAGTTTGATATCTCTGTTTACTTTTGAGGTACGTAAAAGAATGGAGGTAAATAGATGTTCAGTTAAACCTATGTTTCGACTGCCATGTATGTTGTATGATTTTGTTTGATGTATATAATTATGTAAACAAGATTGTAATGTAAAAATGAGAATGACCAATAAATGTATTTGAAAGAAATATATATATATATATAATTATGTAAACAAGATTGTAATGTAAAAATGAGAATGACCAATAAATGTATTTGAAAGAAATATACACAACACAAAAAGAAAGTTTCCCCTATTTCAGATATCAATAATTTTTTAACCAGGAAGAATTTAAAAAATCTAATTTTATGTCCACGTAGGGAAATTGATAAGCCACAATGGGGGCGAATTTTAGGAAAAATCACCCAGTCATGCTTCAGTGAGTAATGGTTGAATGCAAAAATGTCATTTTTTTAAAGTTCGCAAGTCTAAAATGGCAGTTTTCATTCAATGATAACGGACCCATTTTCAGATTTTAAACATTTATCACGTCAGAATGTATGCAAAACGTGCTTCCCTATATACGGAAACGAAATTTGCGTCAAATTTTACGGTTGAGTAAGCATGCAGCAAGAATTGCCCAAACTGCGATTTTTACTTCTTTGCCATGGTATAATCGATCAAATATGAGAGAATTCCTGTTTTGGAAGTGTATATAACCAATATCCATTCATTCACGGTTGAATGAACCCATCAATCAACCAAAAAATAGGCCATTTTAGAATTACGAAAATGCATTGTAGTAATTTTATGCACTAGAAAGCATCTCAATAGAAATTCATATTTTCTCATACAGGATGGTTTGCTGCATAGAGTATTTCAACCGAACAGTGTTGCGCATGGAAACCAGATAGTACAGCTCGTGGTGCCCCAGCCATATCGGAAGGCTGTAATGAAACTGGCGCACGAAGACATTGTGGATGGACATCAGGGTGTCAAGAAGACGGCAGACAAGATAATGTTGAGTTTCTTTTGGCCAGGCTTGCAAGCAGATGTGAGTAGATTTTGCCAGTCGTGCGACATTTGTCAACGAACTATTAGCAAAGGCAGGGTCCCGAGAGATCCTCTTGGCAAGATGTCTGTTATTGATGTCCCATTCAAGAATGAGCGTGAAGACTCTTCGACTGACAGTGGAGATCTGGAGGTCAGCTCTCAAGCAACAGTCGTCGCCGTGGATGACGACGATGGAGGTTAGTTCGATGACAAAGAAAACGACGTCTATCGGTATTCAAGTGTCACCGCTAGAAGCTACAGAGACTTCTGAAGACGTCTCGAAACGCTTGAACTTAAATGGGAAGCAGAGGAGTGAGGTTAGTGTTTTGTTACGGGACTACAAAGAAGTCCTCACTGATCTCCCAGGCGAGTGCAAGATAGGCACTCACTCACTGAAGCTGACTACAGATGACCCTGTACGTCAGCCACCTTACCCAATCCCGTATGCTTGTAGGAACACGATTGAAGAAGAAGTCCAGAAGATGCTTGATATGGGAGTTAATGAGCAAAGTGAATCTCCCTATTCATCACCAATCGTGTTAGTGAAGAAATCTGATGGGACCAATCGATTTTGTGTTGATTTTCGTCGATTGAATCGTGTGACGGTGTTCGATGCAGAACCCATTCCCAATAGCGAGGAGATTTTCTCAAGTCTGTCTGGATGTAAGTACTTCTCAAAAGTCGACCTGTCTAAAGGGTATTGGCAAATTCCCTTATCTGATGATGCTAAGGAGAAGACTGCATTTCGTAGTCCGAGCGGGTTGTATCAGTTTCGCAGGATGCCGTTTGGTCTTGTGAACGCGCCGGTGTGGTCGCCGATCCTGCGCATCGCAGATGGTGCCTTTTTCGAATTTTGGCACACTTTTCGGTGCATCTTTCGAATTTTGGCACAGTTTTCGCACGGTTCTAGGCATCATCAGCACGCGGATCCTTTCTGTCATCGCCGCTGATGATGTACGCTCATCGCAGGTATCGTCCCTTTCGATACCAAATTTAACTTTGAAGAGACTTTTTGCTATTCTATTTCAAGACTCTTTAATCATGAATTATAAATCAATTATAGCCCATATACATGATTTTGTATACAACAGAATAAACAGCGTTTAATGAATAGAAAAAAAAGAAAGAAAGAAACTTAGTTTTAGAGGGCTGGAAGTATGGTGGGCTTCTGATGTGGGGGGGGGGGAGGGTCGTGTTATATTACTTAGAAGTATGAGAGTAGGTGTACGGTGCCCAATACATACCAACAAATAAACAGCGTTCAATGAAGAAGAGAAGAAAAACTTATAGTCTTAGAGGGCTGAAGTATGGTGGGCTTCTAATTGGGGGGGGAATAAACAACGTTTAATGAAATAAAAGGGAAAAAAAAGAAAGAAACTTAGTCTTAGAGGGCTGAAAGTATGGTGGGTCTTATGTGGGTGGGGGGGGGGAGAGGGGCGCGGTGGTTGTAAGAGAGTAGGATGTACGGTGGCCCATATACAACAAAATAACAGCGTTCAATGAAGAAGAAAGAAAGAACTTATAGTCTTAGAGGGCTGGAAGTATGGTGGGCCTTCTAATTTGGGGGGGGGAATAAACAACGTTTAATGAATAGAAAGGAAAAAAGAAGAAACTAGTCTTAGAGGGCTGAAAGTATGGTGGGCTTCTATGTGGGGGGGGGGGGGAGAAAGGGGCGGTGGTTGTAGAGAATAGGATGTACGGTGGCCCATATACAACAAAATAATCAGCGTTTAATGAAGAAGAAAGAAAGAAACTTATAGTCTTAGGGGGCTGGAAGTATGTTGGGCTTCTAATGTGGGGGGGGAAGCGGCGTTTGTTATAACTTAGAAGTTGATTATGATCAAGAGCAGGGTGTATGGTGGCTCGAGCCTCCAAGAGTGACGAGAGGAGGAGGGGATGGGGCCCTACCTCTTTTTGATAAAATAGTGGCAGATTATTTGAAAGCCACACATCATGAATCAGTTCCTATATTACCTCTTGGCTCCGCCACTGAAAAATAAAAAAAATAAAAAAAAGACCTACAACAAAAAAACAAAAAAAAAAAAAAAAGGAATGAAACAAAAAAAAAAAAAAAGAAAAAATAATCGATTAATGAATAAATAACTAACAATGGCGAACCCTTGATCCGATGCTGCAAAGAAAAAACCGTATAGGGGCGATTCTTTGAAAAGTGAACCCTTTTTGAAAAAATAAAGTTTGTCCTTTTTGTTTTTAAGCTGCACATTCATGAGAGCATTGTCTGAAGTTTCATGAAATGCATTTTTTATCTTAATTTTACAAATTTTCATGCTCATTTGCATAACATTAACATGCAAAAAAATTGAAAGAAAATGGTACGTAAAATATCATTTGTTTGACCCTGACTTGAATGTATAGCTGGGCTCCTTACTTTGATTATTGTCATTATACCCTTTTTAACTTCATTCCTTTAATTTAAATGAAAAATAATGGTGGTTTGAATTGATTGTTTTAAGATAATTAACTAAAGAAAATTTAACTGCCATAAATGTCACACCGTGACCCAAAAACACGAAAAGTTAACGCCCCCCGAAAACCATGGATCTATTATTATTACAATTTTTTCTCCAAAGCTAGATATAATGTGCCTTGCATCTCACCAAATATGAAGCCATGATAGCTTTTAATTTAGTTATTAATTAACTTTGAAATTGGTCACAACACGTGACCCACGGGTCACGTGTGTGACCAACTATGGTCATGCCTTAAAAAAGGACCAGGCAGCTATTCGGCCATTCTTTGAAAAGTGAACCTTTTGGGGACAAATAAATTTTTGCTTTTGATTTAAGCTGCATATTCAAATAGAGCAATGTCTGAAGTTTCGTGAACTGATGTTTTTTCCGTGATTTTTGCAATTGTTCATGCTCATTTGCATAAATTAACATAAATGATAATTAAATGGAAAAACGGTAAATAAAATATCATTTTTTTAACCCTGACTGGAATGGATATGCTTACTTGGATTACTGTCATTATATTAATTATTTACCTCTATTCCTTTTAATCTAACCCAAAAAAATAATGTGTTAAATTAAATTATATTAAGATATCAACCCTGGAAATTAATATGCCCTCAAAATGCCACACACAAGTAACCAGAAAACACAAAAAGTTTTGCCCCGTCTTAACCATGGCTCTGGTATTATTAAATTATTTTCTTCAAAGCTAGATTTAATGTACCTTGCATCATCACTAAATGTGAATCCATGACAAGTTTTAATTTGATTATTAATAGCAAACAAATTGGTCACACAAGTGACCCGCTGGTGGGGCGGTCATAATTCTGATTATTTTCACTTTCATTTTGCGAAATTAATTTTAATTTTAGCATTATTATGCTCCAGAATGGTTCTGCAATAATTTTTGCAAAAAAGCAACAAAAAAACAAAACAAAACAAAAAGAACAAAGAAACAAAACAAAAGGTCGAAAAAAAAAACAAGGAAATACATAAGAAATTCATAAAACAATGAAATACACAAGGAATTTAGTTCGATATCATTTTTTTTTCAAGTACAATGGTTAGGAATCCTATAAAGATTATGCAAACACAATTTTAGCATTCCAGAAGCTGTAGTTTTTCAATTAGAACAAAAATTA